>CAEGAF010018952.1:0-52900 GCA_903067075.1 Micropoecilia bifurca | reverse complement strand
AGTTCGCTCATACACTAAAGTTTTCCTGAGACCTCTAGCCAGAGAGTTTTTATATATAGATATATATATATATATATATATATATATATATAGATATATATATATATATATAACCTCTTTTTTATAAGATCAGTTATAAACCTTAATCATTAACAGAAACAAAGAAATGTGTTTGTAAAGAATTTATGCAATAATGAGTTTAACTTTTTGATTTGAATTAAAATAAATACCTTTTCATGATTCTGTAATTTATTTGGCTGGACCTGCATCTTTAGCTATATCACCACTAATAGACAAGCACCCTTATCTTCCCAAACAGTTAAAATACAACAATAAATAGCTTTTTTGCCATAGTGCAAAGCAATTAATGTGGCTTGAAAGCACCATATTTATAAAGAGGAAGAATAAACTAATGAGTCTGGAATGAAATGTATTCACCTTCTTTTTGTATCATGGACATGGTGGAGGAATTGGCTGGTGATGATGGTTGGCCTTTGACCAGATTTGTACACTTTGGCCATGAGGCTCTTTAGAAATTTTTCATCCTCATAGTTGTCACATGTGAAAGCCACAAGCAGGTGTTTAAGACATACTTCCACAGCCAATGCCAGCTCTGGATCCTTCAGACCTATAAGGTAACCTGCAGAGCGGAATAAATAAATAGGGGTAAAGCAGGCTTTCTCTAGTCATTATGCTTGTTTTCTGACTTTAACAGAAAAGACAAGCCACTCAAAACGAGAAACCTAATACTACCCAGAGGTCCTCGAGGTTTGTGTCTGAAGTGGCCTTTGCTGTTAGCTTCCTCAATAGCACTAAGCAATGCAGGCATATGTTCTCCAAAACGCCGAAGTCGGTTTGAGCGACTGCTCTTCATGGTCTGTAGTTTCCGTTTGTTTGATTCGATTGATTTCTTGAGACCATTATACTCCATTCTGGAAAGGTAAAGAACAATTGATTTGAGATGATAAAGTTTTTACACTGTGAAACAAACGTATCCAGCAGAATTGATTTTGCTCCAAAAGAAATAAATGTGTTGTTTAACTATTAGCAGGCAGATGGGTGAATCTTGTTGATTGTATTTACATATATCAGGCTGGCCTGAAACATCTACATGAAAATGTCAATTTTTAGTTCTACTAAAAACCTTTACTATATAATATCCAGAAGGAATAGCATAAATAATGTATTTTTCCATTTACATACTTCATCTTTCCTTGTTCTTCTTTGGCACGGTTGCTGGCGTGTTGAAACAGGTCAATCTGTTGACCTAGAGTGGAAATGTGAAGACGGACGTTTTCCTGCTCGGCTTGAATCTGTGCCATACGTTCTGCCCTCGCCTGGCTCTCTGCTCCAGTTGTTTGGCTGATGCTACAGAAAGTAAAAGGTGATCAGAAAGGAGGACAAAAATAAACCCACCAGTCATATGGTTTATAAAGAAGACTGTAAGCAAAGCTCACACCTCAGAGTCAGATCCTTTATACGTGAAGTCAGCTGGGCTTTGTCTTTTTCCAGGTCCCTGAGGTTAGTTCTACACCTATGGACAGTGAGCTGAAGAGAGGAGAAAAAACCAGGATGAATTACCTGCATCAAAATTACAGCAATATAAGAAAGCATTGCATTTGTAAATAAAACAAGACTGTAAAATTAAGACTGCTGTAATTGAGTAACATAATTAATAGAATTATATTTGGCACTGGTACTTTGTTGGCTCCATCTGTGCTTCTAATTAAATAAACATGTAATTCCTAATTACTTCCTAATGAGCTGGATTGGCCAAATAAACAGTGGTTTGTAAAAATGCTGTAACAGCTCTTTCTTCTTAACGGCTGCAAGACAAACAGCTACAGGAGATTCTTCCTGCCCACACGATCAGAATCTACAACAAATCTTTGAAGAAACTTGGGTAATAAGAGTCAGTCTTGAATTTTGTTTTGTAGCAAAAGGCAACTGTGGGAAGATAATGCACAAATGTATAGTAGAGAAATGGTTTATCATGAGTTGCTGCTGACAGATCTACTTTCTTTTATTTTGTAACAGATTTGTACCATCTGGAAGTTGTTTTCAGGTTGTTTTTGTACCATCGGAAGCTGAGCACTAGTGAAAACAGAAAACACAAAAGTGTGTGTAAAACAATGCTCAGACTCTGACCTCACAGGACTTGAGAAGGCTGTTGCATTTCTGGGCTTCAGCCTTAAGCTCAGCACATTTAGGCTGCAGCTCCTGGACTTGCTGAGTGATTCCCTCCAGCTGTTCCTGAATCTGTTTGTACCTTTTCTCAGACTGCGCAACCTTATTCTGTAAAAACATACACGTTGCAGAAGACAACAAGGTTGGAGTCAATAACTATTACATTTAAAGACTAAATTATTGACTTAAATAAAATGAGCAAATGCTGCAACAGGTCATCATTAAGATCCAAAATAAAGGGGAAAAAAAGGTTCAGATTTTTTTTAACCTTAAACTGACATTTAAATACTGTTTTAAACAATAAACAGCAGACATATCTTACCTTCCATTCATCAACCTTTTCATCATATTTCTCTGTGGAAAGTTTGTCTGCCTGTAACTTCTCCTTTACTGGTTCCAGCTCTCTTTCCATTTCAGTCACCTGAAATCAATCAATCAAATTTTATTTGTATAGCACATTTCAGGAGCAAAGCATTTCAAAGTGCTTTACACAATTAAAATAAAAACAGAAAGAGACAGAGATTTTGAAAAAGATTAAAAGATAAAAACATGATTAAAAGTAAAAATAAAAACATTTAAAAACATCGATCCACATGAGGACTTGCCCTTATGGGGTCTCCTCGAACATAGTTTTAGCAGAGCGACATCATACAAGGAGCCTCAAACCTCAGAGTTTTTGCCTCTTAAAGATTCTCAAACCTAAGACATTAAAACCTGCAATTTAGCCATAAGCAATTCTAAACAGGATGGTTTTAATTTGAGATTTAAAGGCACCCAACGTTTCAGCTGTTTTACAGTTTTCTAGAAGTTTGTTCCAAATTTGTGGTGCATAGAAAATGTTGAAACGCTTTACCAAGGTCGAGAAAGAGTCACACGCTGTTAAACAAAGGGCCCATAGTAAAGAGTTACATGTTTGATTCTGTGAGACACTAAGACACATTTCTCACGAAACAGAAACTTATCAGGACACAGAGACATGGTGTGATTTCAGGGAGCGTCTTCAGTCCATATAATCAGCTACCCTCCTTCTCCTCCAACGCTGCACAGACTTTTCAGAAACTCTTCTCGAATGTAATGGCTAAAGCGTCTCCTTTCAGCTGTTTGATTGATTTGTTAGTCAGACCTGTGAAAACGCTGTTGGAGTACTCAATGCGGCTAAAGATAAATGCATGGATGAGCTTCTCTAGATCTCACTAGTCCTCTAATCCTGGAGATGTTCTTCAGGTGATAGAAGGCTGACTTTGTGACTGTCTTAATGTGGCCCTGAAGGTTCGGGTCAGAGTCCATCACTACTCCCAGGTTTCAGGCTGATCGCTGGTTTTTAGTTGTAATAACTGAAGCTGAGCATTGACTCTGGTTCGTTCCTCCTTCGGTCCAAAGATAATAACTTCAGTTTCGTTTCAGTTCAGCTGGAGAAAGTTTTGGCACATCCACACATTGATCGGTTCAGTCACCTGGTGACATCGTGATGTAGAGCTGTGTATCATCCGCATAATTGTGGTAGTTGATCTTATTTCCTGTTATAACCTGAGCCAGTGGGAGCATATAAATATAGAAGAGAAGGGGTCCTAGGATTGAACCTTGGGGTACCCCACATGTGACCTTTGACCTCTCTGATGAGAAGTTTCCGATTGAAACAAAGAAATCCTTGTTCTTTATGTAATATTCAAACCAGTGGAGCACTGGACCGGAGAGTCCGACCCAACTCTCCAGTCGATTTAGTAAAATGTCGTGGTCAACAGTGTCAAAACTAATATATATATATAACACTTACCAAGGACCAAGCCATTTGTTTCTGCAATTCTTCCAGTTTGGTGTGCATTTCCCCAAGTGAAGCTAAGCTCTTGTACCGATCCTCTTTTTCAAGGTATTTGCGCTTCAAGTCTTTCAAACACTGAAAACAAAACAAATAACAGTAACAATAATAATTCTAATAACAACTGTTATAAGACTGTACAAAGTGTTTATTGATTTGTAACACTTTAAAGAGGTTAAAATTATATAAATTTTTTCATGAATTTCTGAAGATCCTTGACAATGAAATTAATTAGCTTATAGCCCAGTAAATCCATTAATATGACTTATCTTAGGGATGTGCCGATCAGGTTTTTCTCTGCCGATACCGATCACCCCGAGGACTGATTGCCAATACCGATCACCGATACCGATCACATAATTATTATTATTTTTATCATAAACACTACCGTTACATTATGTGGAAAATGGAACCATGAATTCACCTTAATTTAGACAAAAACTTGTTTTTAATAACTTTTCCAAGAAGAAAACTAAACAAAACAGNAGGCTAAATAATGCAAAGAGCCAAAATAAAACCTCTCAACATTGCCAAAAAGTTCAAGTATAAAACTTAACATTCAAAGGCAAATACAGGATCCATTATAATAAACAATCTAGAGTTACTGAATGAAAACTACCTGATAGGATGGCGGCCATCTGATAACTGCTAGTTCTGAGTGGCTGTTTCTGACTGAGCGGTGTAAATATGCAGAACAGGGAGGAAATCAATTATTTTTTAGAGATTATCTGTCTCATGTTAGGACAGCAAAAGTTTTAATACATATGTAAAATGTATTTTTTAGGTTAAATGCTGCAGCATTTTAGGTTAAATGCTTTTAACCTAAAAAAGCATTTTAGGTTTCACCGAACCTTTAAACAGGTTCGGTGAAAGAGTCACTACCACGTGGAGCAGAAGTCTGTCAAATATTACTAAATATTAAATATTACCACCTGTACCAGACTAGCGGTTCAACAGCGAGAGCAGAACCAGCATCTTACATCGCAGCTCGAAGACTTAAATAATTCTACAAGTTATTTGTTTAGCTTTCTGACCGTCATGCTAATCCGGGTGAGTGTTTGTAGCTGGGCGCTGCTTAAACTGCTATCTGATCCTCCATATGTCTTTTTTACTGCAGTGAGCCTCGATGTAGCCAAGTTCCGTCATTTTTTTTATGTTATATTAGCTTTGTTGTGTTGATGCATTTTGACCTGCTTCAATTTTCCACCGCAACACGCAAACGTCCCCATTCACTCAGTGCAGTTATAGTTCCAAATCTCTTAGGATTTGTTGCTGCGTGAGGAGACCAGCTGCACAAGCTGAGAAATGAGACGCAGGTGATCGATATCGGCAACAGAGCCAATGATCACCGATCACACACTTTTTCACGAAAATCGGCCCGATTGTGATCGGTGACCGATAGATCGGCATACCTCTACTTATCATAAATAACTATGGACAATATTTATCTCAATTAGTCAAAAAAAAATTTGAAGTTAAAACTAAACTTTAGCTACAAAAAAACCAAAACAAAAAAACCCCCCAAAACCTAAAAAATACAGTAAAAAAAATGTGACATATTACTAATAAAAAGTTCTAATAAAAACTTGTAGGTGAAACCGAGCCATACTTCTCCATGCTGTTCGACTTTCTCCTCTGTGACTTGCTTGGTGGCTTTGATATAAATAAAGTCCTCCCTCATCTGCTCTAGTTGCGTAGCCTTCATGAAAAACTGTGAGGAAAAAAAATATATCCAAATGACAACAAAATTGAGGCCAAGGTTTGCAACTAATGCTGTGTCAAGACAGACTACTAACTGCTAAGATAGAATATTAACTACTCTAAACAGACCTTATACTTGTCTCCTTCTCCTTTAGAGTGTAGGAAGTATTTGCTCATCTCCTGTGTGAGAACTGACACAGGATTGTTAACCTAGAAAAGAAAAGCAAAAAATAACAATCACAGATTTTGCTGTAACACAGGACCATCAGTTTCACAATCTCACCTGGGTGGAAAAATACAACTTTTGGTGCCACCATTCTGACGTATTTAGATGTCCAACTTACCTGAATGTTGAAATTGTCCAAGATGGAAATGAGCTCTTCTTTTTTGGTAGAGATGACCTGACCTATCAGAAGATGAAAAGAATGACTTTCAATGATTAGATTTTTCTTGCATATCCAAAATCAGAGCAATCTAAACCCCCAGTCCTCAAGTGTTTACCTCCGTTACTTTTCAGTTTATAGGTTCTGAGTCCTTCCCGTGTTATTCGCAGGTCTATGGTGATGGCCGGGCCGTACACATCAAGCTTGTAAGCATCTCTCCCTTTGTTACGCAGGGTGATCGACACATCAGCAGAACTGAACAAAAGAAAGAAAAAAAGCATTTGGAAAAATTTTTGAGTAACTTTTTAATTCAAAATTGCTTTTAAGTTTAATATTTTATACTGGCTTACATGGTTTGTAAAGCAAGTAAACAAAAATCTGACTTTGAAACCCAAATAAAAGATAAAGAACCTCTAATTAGACAGGACTTTAGAAAAGATAATAAAATTCCTACTCAAAATAATAGCAAAATATTATTTTGCTATTATTTTGCCAGTTTTAATATCATTTTAGTTTTAATATTATTATTAAAACTGGCAGAAACAATTTATGCTATTGTTTTTAAACAAAATCTGTTATAGCACTCATTAGTATCTCTAACAAGCAAACAAATAAATAACAAAAATAACTGAAGCATATTTTTGATTATTTTTAACACTCCTAGTGGATCTGGTATGAAACAAAGTGGAATAATATGTGGTTACAAAGGCCCTGGTAACCTGCTGGAGTGCATGGCGTCATTGACTCTAAATTATTAGAGTCCATTGGCATTTGGTGGCTTCAGGAGACTGAGCAAGAGGGAATGGTCAAAGGTAAAGGTAATTTTATTCATATAGCACATTTTCAGCAGCAAGGCTATACAAAGTGCTTTATAAGAATTAAAAGGAAATACAAACAAAATAAACCAAAGGAAAGAGCAAAAGAAGAAAAAGAAGCTAATGTTGATCTAAAGTATGTAAACTAGGTGCTCTTATCAGGGTTGCTAAGTATTCTCTGGTCTAATTCCAGAGGATACCAGTATCTTCTGGTCTAATTCCATTTCTGGGTTTCGAGAACAGGACTCTGAAAAATAGTCTAACAATGTTGATCCAGAAGTGTCCTCTGGGCTTCTGGTCGCTGCATCTAAATAGTTTCTGTCCTGTCTGTTTTAGTTTCACAAATACGATCAGGATACCTGACATCGCCTGTGCAGATACCCTCACTGACGGTGGAGAACCATTCTTTTTCGAGTCTTGACGCAAAAACTTTCTGCTGGTCTGCTAGTCGATAATGTACATTAGCATGTATTTACTACTGTAGCTTGTGTTTGTGAGACGATCACACACGTGATAGCTGCGCTGTTGCGTAAAATTGGCATTAACCAATGAAACGCGGCCCCTGTGGTAAGGTCCATGGCAGGGAGGGAGCAGAGGTCTATATGCTTCTATTTGGAAATGTCATAGGTGAAGAATAAGAGCTGGTGCTATGGCAAAAGTGGATGGCACAAAGTATTAACAGTAGAGGTGTGCCGATCGATTGGTAACCGATCATAATCGGCAGATTTCCGTGAAATCGGTGATGATCGGGATCGGCGATCATTGGCTCTGTTACCGATACCGATCACCTGCATCTCATTTCCCAGCCTGTCTGTCTGTCCAGCTGGTCTCTTCTTTCTTTCATATGGCACAAACGCGCAGCAACAAATCCTAAGTGATGTGTAACTATAACGCACTGAGTGAATGAGGAAGTTTGCATGTTGCGGCGGAAAATAGAAGCAGGTCAAAATGCATCAACACGACGACGCTAATAGACATAAAAACAATGACGGAGTTTGGCTACATCGAGGTTCACTGCAGTAAAAAGACATGGAAGATCAGACAGCAGGTAAAGCAGCGCAGCTACAAACACTCACCAGGATTAGCATGACGGTCAGAAAGCTAAACAAATAACCCGCAAAATTATTTAAGTCTTCGAGCTGCGATGTAAGACGCTGGTTCAGCTCTCACTGAGCAGAACCAGCGAGAGCACGCTGGTTCTCGCTTCGGGTGGAGGTGGAGCCGCTTCTGCTCCACCTGGTAGCGACTCTCACACCGAACCTGTTTAAAGCTGCAGCATCTAACTAAAAAATACATTTTACATACGTATTAAAGCTTTCTCTGTCCTAACATGAGACAGATAATCTCTAAAAATAATCGATCTCCTCCGTGTTACTCCGCTCAGTCAGAAACAGCCAATCAGAACTAGCAGTAACCAGCTAACTGCCATGCTAACAGGACGTTTTCATTCAGTAACTCTGAATTGTTTATTACAATGGATCCTGTTTTTGCCTTTGAATGTTACATTTTATACTTGAATTTTTTTGACAATGTTGAAAGGTTATATTTTGACTCTTTGCATTATTTAGCCTCTTCAGAGCCTCATATGTTATCAGTCTGTTAAAGATAGTATTATTGATAGCAGTTCANTGTTTAGTTTTCTTCTTGGAAAAAGTTATTAAAAACAAGTTTTTGTCTAAATTAAGGTGAATTCATGGTTCCTTTTTTTACATAATGTAACAGTAGTGTTTATGATAAAAAATAAATAAATCATAACTATGTGATCGGTATCGGGGATTGGAATTGGCGATCCGCCCTCAGGGGTGATCGGTATCGGCAGAAAAAAAACCCTGATCGGCACGTCCCTAATTAACAGCAGTGGTACCAGTATTTAATTTGCTGAAAGTGACATTTTCTGTCCCCGCTGCGAAATAGTTTTGGAAAAATAAAAGAATAGATTATTTTGTGGATCAAAGAACATGCTAAGCTTTTACACGGTGTCATCAAATGCATAAAAACTATACATTTGGTAAATCATTACCTTTCTCCTTCTTTCACAAAACCCTTCAAGGAGGATCCTCTATTTGTAGCTTGTGCATTCCCTCCTAAGGCAACTATGAGAGCTGTCAGAATGGCACTTTTCCCACCTGTTACAAACAGTTTGCATACAGATCAGAGGTTATAGAAAATTAAAGACAAACAACGGGTATTGTAAAAAGATAGCTGATCTACATCATCAAGTTTAAACCACTACAGGAACCCAATAGGGCTTAGAGGCTGTTATCAAGTGTCATGTGTGATCGACTCACGCAGAAACATCTACTTGTACTCTTAGTAATGAAATGCTTAGAAGCAAATGTCCTTTTTTTCAAAGTAACAACAAACTACGCATTAAGATAATCTGTAAACCTGAAGTTATATTGTGTAAAAAACACTGTTTGAAATATTATACATTTTAATTGATCTAAAACATTATCTCAAAAAGATTATTTCAATTAAAGACATTTCAAACATTGTAGATGTCGACTTACTTCCATTATTACCAACAACAAAGTTGACATTGGAACCAAATGCAAATGGTCCAAGAAGTGAGTGACACATGAAGTTCTTCAGAGTGATGCTCTCCACTATCCCGGCATCACTCACCACATCACCAGAACACTGAAACTATACACAAAAAGTTAATGGTCTTATTTCCTCAGCACTTGGAGAAATACTTCTTGAACTTTTCCACATTTTTTGACTTTAAGCCGCCAAGCTCCAATGAATTTTAGTAGCATTTTATGTGATAGACTAACACAGAAAGAAAATGGAAGTAAAGGAAAATGAGTAAATGTTTTCAGAATGTTGGTTTGATGAACAGTCATTTTTAATCTCATAACAAAGAATATCTAATGCAATCAAATTTCATAAGATTTTGCCATAAAGTAAATGGTATGCCAGTTTTCGTACTCATGTGTCAGAATAACCCAGTCAAAGCCCAGGGATACATTTAAATCAGAATCTGCAGCAAAATGAATGTAAACTAAATATTTACAGAAGTTCTCCATGCAATTTATCCGAGTTTAAGAGAATATGCTCAGAATAATGCGCAAAAACTGGAAGTGTAAAGCTGCTAGAAACATAGACCAAAAGATAGATTAGCAGCTATAATTTCTGCTATGATGTATTCATTCTGGAGCCATTTTATAGAAATGCATACCGCACTTTTAAGATAATCCACTTCGATATACACACACACATCGTTTTCCCTCAACTTCTTTGTTAATGAGCTACTTCATGTTAGTCTAGTACATAAAATTCCCCCAAAATACAATGCAGAAAAACATAGAAGTAGCATTACCTACCCGTTTACTCAGAGCGGAGTCTCCCTGCTCACTTCTAGAAATATCCTGATCTCCGTCGTCCCCATTTTCACCATTCTCGACAGGTCGGAGACGTTTGTTTGCAGTTTCACTAACAGCTGTGTTTCTTCGCTTCGACATGTTGGACACCCGACCTCACTTTTAAGGACAAAACGAAACCGAAAGAAAAAATGACCAGCATTAAGTAAGACTGAGCTTTTTTTAAGCGTGTCTCGTCCAGCCACTGTACTCCCATTTAGTGAGACTCGTTCCGGCGGTTAAATGTTCCGGAGTGAAATGTTAGGATTTCTTTTGCCACAGGTATACTTTATATATTATTGCAGCCAGTTAGCTTGTGTGGCTAACCAACCTGGTCCGCTAAACAAAAATAGACGAGGGCTATCTATTAAAGAAGCAGCTAGGAGCATTGTAATTGACTTTATGCTATTAAGAGTAACAAAGGAAAGACGTTAATTAACGTACGGACTGACCTCTTACCTAGTTTGTGTGGCTCAGCAACTAAACACCGAACCGGTGTCTATCGAATTCGCGCTATTTCCAACAAAACATCGCGAGAACAGATGAGGTCAGCGCAAGAAATGCTCATTTCTTACCTTCCAGATGAATTTGAAGGATATGATTACATCTTCTGGCCTTAAATGGCATTTCTAGATGAAAGTATATGGAAGTATTTAGCTGTGAAATACCGCAAGGTTTTTAGCAGAATACTTTTTAGAAAAAAGGTTTTATGCCATAAACACTGCATTGCAAATAATCTTTGTTATGACCCTTCAGAGAAGGCATGAAGGACCTAGTTATGATTCCTTTTTAGTTGAACTTCCTGTTTCTATCTAATTTGTGAGTAAAATAGGGTACACCATAATTTTATTCGCTCAATTTACAGTGTGACTAAATTTTTTAAAAAGAAAATTTGATTATTTTTTTTTTTACAAACTTTACTGCTTTAGTGTTTTCAGATGTTTTATTAACCTCCTGAACTTCAATGACTTTTGGGTCATATTTCACACAGCCTTTTGTTAAGAAATGAATCAAATGTATCAAAATTATTAACAGATTTTGAAATAGATTAACTAAGATCTTGGGAATTTTCTGTCTGACCCTGAGTTTTAATATTTTTATATCTTAGCCACATTCTTGCCATTTTTGCATTGTGGCACAGTGTTAGCAAAAAGCATTGTCCTCCTGAATTGTCGATTCAAGTCTTTTCCTGAAGGCAGGGTTTTATAGGCAAAATTGTAAGTAATCAAAATTATAAGTAATGGGACTGGTCATTGTAAGTAAATGACCACTCCCATGGATAATGGAGGCTCAGGCCTCAATTATCTAATTCAGACTAATTTCTGTCAGCATGAGATGCATTCATAGTCATGGTTGTGTTCACCTTTTTCCTTTGGACAGTCTTTTTTCAAAACATCTTAGATGGCATGAAGGGGTCTTTGTCAAAGAGGATAACTTTATCAATTTCTTTTGAAGTGGCTACTTTTGTGCACATCTTCACAGATATCCAAAACATCCTCCTTCTTCATGCTTTCTTTCTTCACAGCAATTTAACGTCTCTCCTGAATTTCTGCACAAATCGCTGAGTTGTTTAGTGAGATACAATTTTATGAACAGCAACACCCTTGACCCAAATTCTTGAGAGGGAGCCTTATAAGTGACAAAAAGAATTCAGCTCTGCATTTAATTGTGTTTCATCTTATCATTTCTTATGGCAACCTAGACTCAGTTCAAACTGCCACCATAAAAACCAAAGCTAGAAAGTGTTTAAATAATTTTATTTCTGCCAGACTCTTTTAAAGCTTTTGGATAGCTAGAAACAAGACTGAATAATGATTGAAGCCAATGTATTTCATTTAAAGAGAAATATGCTTCATTACAGATTGCATATTTCTCAAAGTCACAGATTTAAAATTTTATTGATACACATACACAGAACTGCACTACTGCTAAATGACCGTGCTGAAAGAACACCCAGAAAAGATGTAGCTACAGAGTATCAGTGGCTCCCGGAGCTCCCAGTGCCAGAAACCTGTTGAGCTTAAATTCAAAATCTATGGGACGTTCGCCGGGAGGTTTATAGGCTCCTGACATTGATGAACTGAGGTAGGTTATGAGCTCACAGTTCTCTTCAAATGATGCAAGTTTTTTCTTGTACTTCTGACGAAGACAGCCAGTGGACTTTTGATTGAAAGCTTGTAAAACAGGACAATAATAATAATTAAAAAAACAAAACAGATTCTTTGTCATCATAAAACTTGATTAATGATTTAGTCTAAGTACATGCACCTTTGACAGTCTGCTCACCTTTCAAATAGAAGGCCACATACACAAGAGCTGATCTTTTTACACTGACAAAAGGGTACTTTGGTTTGAAAGACCCAACAGCTGTCATGGCTTTGATCACTGCTTCTGCCACTCCCTAAAGAAACAAATAAGTTCAACTCGAACCTGATTTAGATCAGCAAAAACTCTCGTAAAATGTATGCAATGAAAATTTCAACTGTGTGTCTAACCTGTTCCAGGTAGCCCAGTGTTGGAAGAGAAGTGAGGGGAACAGGCTCATCAAGAGGAGGAACCTTACAGGGTATCTTTAAGTCACAGTAGAGTTCAGGCGTCCTTTGGTAACATATACCAAGGCAAAAATGTTTAATTCCATTGTCATTTAAAACAAAACCTGTAACTGTTATTTTCAGACAAGAACAGAAATACAGTGATGTAAAAACATTTTTACCCGGCTATAGATTTTCTCCTGTTTTTGTCCTCCTGTCACACTTGGATAGTTTGAATCATCAAATAAAATTTCAGATCAAACAAAGATAACCTGAGTAAATGCAATAAGCAATTTTCAAAAGGAAATTGTCCTGGTCCTGGGAAAAATAACTACTGCCTAAACCTAATAACTATTTGTTGCTCTCTTTGGCCAGAACATCTTTGAGACGTATTTTAATTCTGCCAATCTGGAGGCTTCTCAAGCATGGGCAGCATTTTTAAGGCCACAGCCTATCAACTGGATTTCAGTCCAGACTTTAACTAGGCTACTCCAAAACCTTGGCTTTGCTTTTTTTTGCCAGTCAGAGTTGGATTTGCTGGTGCTCTTCAGATCATTGTTTTTTGTGACTCATTGAGATTTTCCATAAGGATTGAAGAATTTTGCAGAAAAGCAGTTTTTCTGTAAAGGGTACTGATATTCTATTTAGATTTCAAAATCATTCATGACTAAAAAGGGGATGATTGGGAATTTCACAATGGGCCAGATTAGTTTGGGTAGTTATTTCCCTTGATGAACTAAATCACCATAAAAACTTATTTTTGTATTTACTCAACTTAGCCTGACATTAAAAATGTGTTTGATTATCAGAAATATGTAAGAAGGAGTACACGTAAAAATAAAAGAGCAATGAGACCATAATATAAGAAAAAGTTGTTTTGCGTCATCTACCTCATGAACTTCTCCTGCTTCTCTTTTGTTTCAAAAATGTAAAGTTTTCCCTGGTATTCCACTGCATATTGCATCTGTCCTCGAACCAGTGCTTCATACCTACAAAAAAAAATAATGTTTAGACATGTTCAAAAGATATGACAAAGCAGCTACATTTTTTTTTATGTATGATGAATTATAATTTTTGCCAGCAATGCATACCTCTGGTTTCCATCCTTGTAAGTGACAGGACAGAATCCCTTCAATTCAATCTGCTGTGGGAATTTGTTTTTCACCTGCAACTCTGTCAGCTTTCTTGGCAGTAGGTGGGGCTCAGGGAGGTTGTTTGGACAACAAGGCGCCAAAAACTCGTCAGGATTTGACAGGAATATCTTGCCAAAAGAATATAATGCAATTGTTATCTTTCTTAAGCACAACTTTAGCCATACATTTGGTCGCATATTCAATTCAATACAGGGAGCGTGTAAAAGAGAACGTAACCATATGCAAGTAACTATATTATGTAAATATCGTACACTGACCTGCAGATGGTTTCCGCCACATAGGCGAAAATAAAACTTTTTGTACTCAACAGCATGAGTCAAGTCTGCAGTTTCTGAGCAATCCACCAGGTGATTGAAGAGAGCTAAGCAGACAGGACAGTAATGGCCAAACTCCCCAATGTGTCTGTTAAGCTCTTTGGGTGTGATGCACAGCCTGTTTATGCAGGCAGCTTTCCCTGTTTAGAAATAATGTTTGGAATTGAAGAGCTGCACATAAAAAGTTTTAGTAATTTTTTTTTCTTTGCAGTTTTTCCAACACTTGCCACTATATCTCCTCTTCATGTAGGAATTCACACATTTCATACTGATGTCGACTTGTTGTAAAATATTTTTCCAAATCCACCATTTGCTTTTAGAGCCATCGACCGTGAACCAGTTCTGATGCTGTTCTTGGAAGTATGGCCTAACATGTTCAACCTCTTTCTTGTAAGACGAATCCCAACTGTGCAGGATCTCAGAGCTGTCATGTAATAGGTAAGGCCTACAATGACGAAAAATGAAGCATGGGCAGAGTTTGCATTGGTTTTCAATTGCTTCAACCAGCTATCAGACTTACAGTATTTAAGGAAAGTAGTGTTTTTAATAAAAGCTGTTTTACTTTTTGGGGTTCATCTTGTCAGAAAGGCCTCTCAGAAGGACCTCTACGGTGCTGATTTGGAGCTCAAATACTAGTATGGGTATGATGTTCTGAGACTCCATGAGTTCTACCTGCTGAAGGGTCATTGGATAGCCATCCAATACATACCTGAAACATAAATTAAACCAGACATTTGCTTTTACACTCACATAACTATGTGCCGTTTTTTTCTTGCATCAAAAAAGGTCATTTTCTTGTTCACTTTAGATGACAGAATAAAAAAAATATTTTTAGACTTACTTCTAAAGCTATCAATAACACTTGACATGTTTCAAAATTCATGTCACAACCACAAATTTTGGATTTTGTTTGTAAGGCCAGCAAAAAGTAGCGAATAATTGTCTTAATCGCTTTTTGAGAATGAAGGGGTGTGTGCATCTTTTTCTATCAATTCATAATTTATAAAAATTAGTTTCTGCACTTCTGTGTCGATCTTTCACAAAAAAATTCTAATAAAATATGCAGATATCTGTAGCTGAAACGCAACACATTTCAACAAACTGCAAATGATACGGCTACCAAGGTGTCAATTCAAATAATAAAAAAAACATATCTTACCCTCGAATGCTACATACAGAACTAAGGAGCGCCACTCCCAGACACTGAATAGCCAGTTCATCAGGCACAACAAGGCCCTGTGTGAGATACTTCTTCATCTCCTCAGCCAGGTTAGTATGCGCCTTGTAGTTCAACACCAGACGCATTGCTGCCCCAATGGAAAGCCGAGCTAAACCATATTTCTCGGCAAACATTTTTGACACTACAGAGATAAATGGTTAACAAAAGTAAAAAGTCATTTGACACTTTCTTGACAATTGATAATCATCTGCAGCTGCCTCGAGACTTACCAGTGGTTTTTCCAGCTTTAGGAGGTCCAATCACTGCTATTTTTATAGGGAAGGATGGGTTGGGTGTTGGTTGTCGTAGGTATTTTAAGGGGTTCACTGTGAACCTGCTGCGGTTTTCCTTGGTTCGAAAAAAGTAAATAAACGGACCGAGGATGAGAGGATATGAGGAATTTAGAGGCCACAGGATTGGATGAATTATGTCCTCGTCGTATTGCTGGGTTATACATGAAAAGAAAAAAAAAACAACTCAGGCAATCAGTCAGTTTCCAAACTCAAAATAGAAATAAATGTTAATGTATGTCAAATCATTTTTAAAACCTCTAGAAACACAGCTGTTACTTCACATTTTCCTTAATTATACTAACCTCTACAGGGTCTGCACAGCCAAAGGCACTGTTAAGCTTATAGGAGTAGAGCAGCAGATTGTGTACGAGTCTGTATGAGAAGTGCTGACATGATAGGAAAAGTGACTCCCTGTTTGTTATCATGGGCTTGATTTTGTGGAGCATGCGACTCTGGATTCTTTCTAACTTTTGAGAAGCATTGAATTCCATCTTGGGAATGCCATTTTCACTGATGAGTTCCTAAGATTACAATGACACATGAAAAAACTCAGAAGACCATTAAAAAAATGCAAGGATGTTAGGATCTTCACATTAACATGAAAAGAGAGGTGGAGAAGACATGCTCAGAAGTCATATGCTCTCCAGAGTGATTATTAGACTTCCATTTATTAGCTTTTAAAAGTTTTCTGTATTCATACCAACACAGTCATAATGTTTGCAGAATCCTTTTCAAAGCGGTCTTCTATTTCCTCCTCAATCCATTCAGTCGCTGCCTCTTCAGTCTCCTGTTCCTCTATGTCCTCATTGAAGCCTGTTTCAGGAAATTCCACCTCCAATATAGCGTCTATCTCATCTATGTTGATGGAATCGTCTGCATCTTCCTCATTTTCTTTTGTCTGGTGCTTAAACTATTTGTTTAAATATGTACAATTAAAGAACATCTAAAATCCAAAGTGAGATAGCAAAGTATTGATGAGTTTGCTTACGACAAATCTGGACTCATCAGCCTCTTGCAGTTCTATGAGTTCAGCCCTTCTCTTAGCGATCATTTCGTCCTAGATCAAAGCAGTAAAAACAAATGATTTAGACACTAGTAAAGGAAATAACATAATAGAAATGATTAAAAATCAATCTGTCATCATACACACACACACGCACACACCAAAGAAATCACATTCATACTCGATTTTTATGCCGCAGATGTTGCAGAAGTTTTATCTGTTCTTCATGCTTGTGGTAGAGCATGCGCCACTTCTCAAGGTAGCTTGGCAACAGGCGTCTTACGACATCTGTTGCTTCAACTTCCATGACAACAACAACATCAGGGAATAGCTGTTGGTCCAACATGAAGTCCACCTGGTCAGGATCATGGGGGAAACCATCCAAGATGAAGCCTACAGACCTAGTTTTTCATAGTAGTATATGAAAAACAAAAATTGAGAAAAAGTGTTTACTACAATCAAAACTACTAATGATGTAAAAGAAAAAGGTGCATGGTGTTATGTACGTTAACTACATTTGAATTCAAAATAAGATTCTGAGCTTCTGAGCTCAGGACCTAACATAATTCCCCGAAGACAGATAGGGCAGTCCAGACCCCACACGCTTACCTGTCACCTGACTTGCATGGCACCCAATCCCAATGTTCCTGAGTGCAAGAGGTGAAGGGGGCTTCCAGATACGTCCTCAGGCTGTTTACAGCCAATCTTCAGGACCAAAAACCCGACAACGGTATGACAGTAACCTCCCCCAGAATAATTCAAAATAAACTGTTGTCACATGGTGTTTAACAAAATGGATATATGGATTTATGGATGGGTGGAAAAACAAACAGCCTTAGGGTAGTAAAAAAACTACTCTAGTGAAGTACATCCTAAAATGAAGAATGTCTGGTGATAATTACTTGTATGGTTCTTCGTGAAAGTAAGGTAAAATAACCTTATCCAAAACGTCATTAGTCAATGGCTCTCCTTCGGCTAGGTAGGCTTTGATGACTAATTCGTCTTCAGTCAAAAACATCTCCTGCTGTGATTACAAAAACACAGAAGTTCTGTTCAAATATTTTATCCAGACAACAACATTCCTGCTTTTAAAACTTAAAAGAAAAAACCCTAAACGTCAATAACAAAAATATAAAAATGAACCAAACCTCATCATTGTTCAAGTTGCCAGTTGTATTTTCTTTTTCCTCTTCCTCTCCCTTTTCTGCTCTTATTTGCTCTTCCACATACTCAGTATCACTTTTTAAGTACACGGCCTCATCAGCAGAGGGAACTGGCTTATATGTCTTGGCCATAATTTTCATTTGCAGTTGCTCTCTGAACTGAATATGGAAAAGCCCGAGTTGCTTTGCAAGCCATTCAGCATTAGTCGTTTTGCCTGACCCTCTAGCGCCAAGCATAAAGATTCGCAAGGGAGGAGGCTTGCATAGGAGGAAAGTAGAAACACGTGACTCTATCTTATTCTGAAAAAAAATATCTCTTCATTCTCATTCTTTCTGCTTTACCTTAAGGAGCTCTCTTTGTGCAACAAATTGGCCAGGATTTTTAATGAAGGATTCAATGGCCTCTATGGTGGAGAAGTAATAAGTCCGTTCACGGTACTTGGCTGAGATTTTGTCAGTCGCTGGCCACAGGACATTGTTTTTTTTGAAGGCAACAGGGCAGAAATGCTTGGTGTCGCCCAACAACCTCTTGCTTGCTGGTTCAGCCTGTAACATAACATTGGTTGAATAAAGATGATCATACAGATTATAAAAAATATATATTTATCTACAAAATAAAAGATCTACATCTTATTAAGGTTTAAATAGATATGTAATATCAATTTTAAATCAAAAGTATTTGTCAGTACATCCTCTTCCTCGTCGTCTTCCTCTTCTGATTCGTCACTCTCTTCTTCTTCTTCTTCGAGTGCTTCTAAGGCCTCCTGATCTTCTTCCTCCTCGTTCAGGTCAACTGAAGAAAACTCCCAAGCCACATACTGAAATGGTACTAGAGGTGATGGAAATAAAAATGAAAAGACCTTACTTTCTCACAAATGTTCTCTATTTTTGTGCTTTGTCACACTTAAATATTTGAAAGCATAAAAGATATCAATATCAGACAAAGATAACCTTTGAGTAAATACAAAATTCAGTTTTCAAATACAACATTTTTTGTGTATTAGGGCAAGAGGCTTTCCAACCCAACCTGGCTTTGTGTGAAATAGTGATTACCTGCCATGTTTAATCCAGGCTGAATTTAGATTATCCACATTTTCTTTTTAGCTTTGTCCAAATTCATTCAAACTGGATTAATGCCAGACCTGTTCAGTGAATAAATTGCATTTACTAGATTTTATTATTGTTTTGTGTTTTTTTTTGTGATACTATGTGATATTTCTTTCTTCTAGATGAGAAACGTTTCAAGAGATAAAGGATTATATAAAATTGCTCCTGTCTAACAGCATAAAGTAGACTAAATATTCTAAAAAAACAACATAACATACTTGAATTTAAATCAAACTTGAAAATGTTGGCATAACCTTGAACAGGTTGTTCATGATCAAAAACTTTGGCAATGATCAGCTATGATCATTCCCAAGAAGGGATTATTTTTTTTACACATGGTCAGGTTGTTTTGGATAATTTTCCCCCCTTAATAGAGGAAATAATAATAAAAGAAACCTTTTGCACATACGTAAATTACTCTTTGAATATAGCATTTTTGGCAATTTGAAATATTTCAGTGCAAAAAAGCCAAAAAGGCACTATAATTTCCATTCAAATTGCAGAACCTTAAAAGTTTATTGTGATGACTAGAAACAGGTTTGTACACTCACTTTCCATTTTTCCGACAATTTCTTGAAGTAAGTCGTCAGGGCTTTTTCTCCCAATCTCAACATTGAAGTGGCTTACTGTTATATTTGATTGCATTTGCTCCCACTCTGTGTCAAATATCTCAATTTGCTCTCTATACTCCGCCATCTCTGGAAGGCTGGCATAGTCCATTTCCATACCTTCTGGTAATTCTACTAGTACAGCACAGAATAAAAGGAGAAAGGGATTCAAGTTAAAATCTTTATCGTTGGTGCTTCTGTTAATTTTTGTTCAGACTGTCCCGATTAATCCAAATTATAACAATCGGCTGCTTGGTTTATTTTGTCTGTGTCTATTGGACAGGCAACATCAATATATTTAAGTTCTTCTGCTCATAAGAATTATCTTGGAAAAGATGACACTATCAAAATATACAAGTTCTAGAAGCACATGGAGATACCATCTTCCTCTTCGATAATCGCCACTAGGTCTGACTCTGTCTCTGATTCGTGCTCCTTTTCTTTGCTGAAGTGGAAAGAAATTTAACACTGTATCAGAAATGTGCAAAAACACTTAAATACTCTTAACTGAGTCTGAACTTACGAAAGTGTTTCACTTCGCAAAACCGGTTGGTTCTGTAATCTTTTCTCGATCTCTTTGTCCACGCTTTCCTTATTCTTCTCATAAACTCTCTGCATTACTGTTTTGTGCACATACACAATAAAGTGGACACATTAAAAACACGGTCTAAGGGGAAACTTGGAGAAAACAAATGCACAAAGTATGCCCCCACTGTAATGTTTATCAGTGTCTTGGAGACAGATGATCATGTCTGGCAGGGTTCCGACTTGCTGAAGGACTTCCATTTCAGAAAGATTCTTGGGAAAGTTGTCAAGCACCCATCCTGTTCTGTCCTCAGAATTGGAGTTCATTGTCTCTATCTGTGACATCAACACGTTCATGCTAATATACTTAAAGGTAAAATTGACAATGTAATAAAAATAATACTGTACAACAATTAAGAAAGCATACTCAGATTAAAAGAAAAGTGATGCATGAGTGGGTTAATTAAAAAAACTGAAGTTGTGTTTTGTGAATTAAAAAAACCCAACAACAACAAAAACTGTTTACAGGAAGAATATATATTGAATGCTTTTCCTGTGTGCATAGTAGATTTTCTATTTTCCATTGTACATGTTCAGAATTTTAAAATGTAACATATTGCATACATGAAGGAAAAATAATAGATAAGAATAAGAATGATGAATCAATAAAACAGGAAAACAAGCTCACTGCTAACATTGAACTTGAAACTTACCTCTTCCATTTGACCTTGCAGTGCATTAACATACATTTCAAAGGGCGGTACGGCTATTAGTTTGGCGTCCTCAATGACTTGTTTCACCAGAGCAGTTACTTGTGGATTATCCATCGCCACTGAGAGCAGCATACAACAGAAAATTACACACACATACATAGTATGTGTGTATGAACATGTATATACATATAAAATATATATTGCCTGTAGAAAATGACATATGACTTTATTTTGCAAATACATTTTTGAGATATTTATTTTAAAACAATCTTAAAACCATGCATCATTTTTTTTACTTAATGATTTTGATTTTATTTGATTATGTCTATTACAAAAAACAAAAATGCAGTGGCTGTAATGTTAACATCTGACAAAAGGTTAATGAGGTATGAATGTGTATAGTCAAATTATTTTTAGTTAAGATAAAAACTCCATTTGTCCACATAAAAAATACAAGGGTTTAACATAAGATCAGTGATATTTTGCATATATCTACATAACTTTGATAAAGGATATTTTATGTGGAAATCTGAAATCTTAGATAAGGCTCAACTTGCCTGAAGCGTTTTGTCGCGATTTCTTCCTCTTCCTCCTACTCTTTACAGCAGGTGTTGTGATGTCTCTAAGCTTTTCGAACCTCTCCTGATCAGCCTTGGCTATAAATGGCTTTATCAGCTCCTCTACATCGAGCACCACAGCACCGTAGTGCTGAGCTAGAAGACTGCACATGGTGCTCTTTCCAGCCAGAGAAGAGCCAATGATGCCAACCTTGCAAGGGTGTCTGGGCATTGGAGGCAGTAGGTACCTGCGTGGATTTGCCATAAACTTCTGGTAGGCGTCCTGACAGGAAAGCATGTACAACTTGTCCTGAAAGCTGTACAATAGTTGAGCAGGGAAAGGTTTTTATCCAGTCATATTTGTTAGTGGTAGACCAGTCAATTTAAGGAGAATAATTTATTAAAGGATACTCACCCCACACACAAATCTGTCTCTCCTTGAATAATGTTGCCCTCCTTCAGAGCAACTGGACAAAATCTGCCCCAGCGGCTTCTTCTCCACCGAAAGCCAGGGGCCACGATTCTGATGGAGGTCATGTATCTTAGAAGGTCTTCCTATGAAAGAGAGAAATGCCTGCTAACACTGATTCAAGTTAAGTTTGCAGAAGTTCCGTCAGAGCAGGAGTGTTTAAAGACTCCACCAACAAATTAGTAGGTTTTATTCATTAATGAAAATTAAGGAAAACTATGAAGATGGCCTTGCTGTGGAAATGTGGTCTGATAGGTCTTCCTCAATATGTTGACTGAGCAGGATCGGAACAGAGACAGGCTTTATAGTCATAGTTTCAAGACGAGCCATCACAGACTGCAAGGTAAAAATAGAAATAAACTAAAGTCAGACCACCAAAAAGATCAGCTGCTGAATTTTTCTAAATGTATATTTTTTTACTTTACCAAGTACAGGTCTCCAGGTGGTTCATTTCCATCTAGTTCCAAGAGGTAGATGGGGTTGTGTTCTGCAAAAATATCCTGGAAAAATATCAAGCAACACCAAACATGGTAGTTTTTATCACACATGTTGGTTCCATTACTTTATTCTTTACTTAATTTTTGCAAAACATTGGTTATGTTGGCACAAATCACGACAATTTTATCCAGGGTGTGTATATGTTCTGCTGAATTCTGATATATGAATTTATTCTTTGTATTAATCTATTTATTTTTAACATTTTTTATTGTTCTATATGCCCTTAATCTTTGCAAGGATTAGGCCTGCATGGAAAATGCCCCACACAAGAAGTCAAAGGGCATCATGTACCTTGGACAGGTCATCAATGCATCACTGGTAAGATGTGGAAAGTAATTTCATTTTACACATGTAAATGAGGGATGCATAAAAATCCACCGTTTGTGTGTTTTGATAGAAAAAAAGAAGACTTTAATAAGTAAAACTTCAATTTATGTGCTTAAAAATTCAGAATATTTTGAAGTACTTACAACTTAAGTTGACAAGAATTTTCTTAAAATCTTTAGACGTAAATAATATTTTTTGTGGCAATCTATAATGTTTTATTAAGGAATCGAGCTGAGCAATTAATGAATGACTGCAGAACAAAATAAAAAAATGATCAAAATCCTTCTTGCTGCCAGTTTTGTTCTCCAAGACCTAAATACCAGCATTTAGTGTGCTGCTAAACTGGCATATAGGAATTTACAAATTCTAAAAATGTATGAATATTTTACATGCATGGCAAATAGAAATCAGACTCAGCCTTATTTGACCAAAAATTGTACTTAAAACTAGTGTTAATATTTTTCTAAAAGAATAATCAAAACAGTATCGCTATGGTGGTCTTCAAAATAGCATTCCATGTGTTCAGGGGACATAAGAGGAACAGAAAATATCTGCTATTCAAAACACACTTCTGCCTGAAATGAAAAGAAGTACAATACTTTATATGTGTACTGAATATTTTAAAAAATAAAAAAAGCCATTCTAACTTGCCTCCAACTGTCTAAGCAGGATGTTCTTGTAAGTGCTGATTTTAGCAAAAATATTTTGGGGTAGGTATTCTGGTAACCACACCATCTGTTCAAACATTTCCTTAGAGAGGGAATCCTCCTCAGGCTGAAAAAAAGGAAAGTGATGTATTAGAATATTGTAGTTGAGCACATTCTTTTCAGAAGTTTGTTGTTGTCCTATTATCATGTCTTATTTTATTTATTTTTTGCTAAAAATGATAAACCTGGTTGCAAATCCAGTCTAAAAACCACCACCCCCACCAACAACAAAATTAATTTATGATTTTATGAAACAGCAACAGAAGCAAAAAAAGTTTTTGACATTGAGTACCTCCTCGGAATCTTCGTCATCATCCTCCATCTCCTGATCCTTGCTTTTCTTAAGATCCTCTTCCTGTTGCCAAACATTCATGTTGTGTAGCTGCCCAGTTTCTGGATGCTGCCTCAGACCAGACAACCTTTTGACCAGGTCAATGTCTGAACACTGTTAAAAGACAGGACATAGTGTTTATAGACGATATCAGTAACTCTGAGGAACATTTTTAAGTTATATCAGTTTTCTAAATATGTACTGTTGTTACACTTTCATTATGTGAACTACAAATAAAGAAGTACAAAATAACAAAAGAACAAAATACAACATTCAACTCTACAAATTTGACCTTGATGTTAATGATGAAATCTGGCTTTAGCTGGAGGTTTTTGATCAATTCAATCTGGTAATGGATATCTGGGGGATCTTCTGTTACATATGGTAGGCAGCTCAGCACGTAGCCTGTACAGAGAAAGGGAATGACCAAACATTGGCACAACATCCATGATGTTTTAATAAAAGTAGTTTTTTTCTGCTTGCTTAGGTAATCTCATACATTCTGGTTGATAATTTTTGGACTTCTTATTATCAAAAACAATGTTTGGTGTTTAAAGAGCATGCAATACTAAGCCGTTTCAGTTTACTATTAGAGCAGTTTACCGTAGTGCTGAACATCGGGCTTGTTCATTCTGTCAAGAATCAACTGCACAACCTCATCGTTTGTGATACTTCTCCCTTCGTTCAAGATGCCCAGAAGCTGAAATGGGTTAAAATTACAACAAGGACATTATATTAGTTTTAAGATGTATATAACCACATTAATGAAAAATAATAGAAATAATCTCTCTTACCTCTATTCCTTCCTCAGTTTTGGTTTTAATGTATGTGTTGATCATATCTGTAGCTGAAGCGTTTTTAAATAAATGTATTAGGCGTCAGGCATACAAGTATGAAAACAAAGTATCTGAGAAGAACATACCATCAATTAGAATACACTTCCAAGAAACTGCAATGTTTCTGGCCAATGTTGTTTTCCCAACACCCTGTCAAAAAAAGAAAAAGAAACATTGAAAATGAGTTCAAAAATATGGGGTATATCTTGGAATTTATTTATATATATATATATTTAAATTTTGAATGGTTTTTCTTCTATGCTTAAATGTAATTTCCTGTAATAGCTCAAACTGATGCCTTATGCACATTGATAAATTAAACCATAATCATATAGAGTAGCATATTTAACTTTTCTAAATGAGGAAAACACCATCCCTATTTATTCCACATCTGTCTTCCTTATCTTTAGTTTCTTTACTTTTTATGGGTTGAACAGATAAGTCTACTTAATCCATGAATCAATAATTAATTAATCACATTAATATCAACATTATTAAGAGTGATCTGACTTGCCGTTACAGAATTATTGATACTTTGTGGAGAATTTAGTCTGTTCTTTACATTTATGAACTGTTATCTTTAGAAAGTAGCCTACATAATTTTCAAAGGGTCCTTGCAGAAAACTGTAAATGTCTCATAGAACTTACTGGTCTTCCAAATATAACGAAGCAGGTGGGTTTGGCAAGAAGACCCTCTCTCTCAGCTTCATCTTCTAATAGATTGTCCACCAAAGGGTCCATTTAGCTTGTCCAACGGAGAGACTACCGAAACATTAAAATGCTTTCAAAGAAGATCGTTTCTTTTTTTAACCATATCAACTGTCACTCATTTAACCGTTTGTGCTTACGTTTGTCTTAAATCATCGAATAACCCCTTCTATACGTATTAGTTGTATGTAACGAACACCGTCGACGTTGCATTTGGAGAAACAAAGCAGTTGTCTGCTGGTTGCCATAGAGACAAACTTAAACTCAGCGCGTGGAAGGGCACAAGTTGCTGCATATCTTGTTAGCCTTTCGATAAATTTGTCAGATACATATGTTTTTTTCAGATATATATTTTATATATAAATTATATATGAAGTATAAATATGAAAATGGGGAGTTAGTATCTTTTTTTCGCCTTTTCGCCCCTTGGGACTTTTGACTGCCCTTTTAGATTTTTGACTTCGCCCTTTTAGATTTTTTGACTTCGCAAGGCACCGTATCAGCTGATAAGCGACATATGACTGTCACATGACTACAATGAATTAATTTAGCATATTTCTGGTTTCTGACCGCTAAGGTTTACGTAGACATATCTGTTAAAATTCCTTGCTAAAACATTTAATATTGTAGTTTTAGCATAAGTACAAATAAGATTGTTTCTCAATGGAAGCGATTGTTGTTTTTTGCGGCTAGCTAGCTAGCTAACTCATTGGAGTGTTATGTTTGCTAGTTTCGGAGATTCAATCAGATTGCCTTTAAGACAAGGATCTGAATTAGTTTCTTAATCAGTGTTTGGTTTTGGGCGCATTTTGTAGGGTTTTGGACTTATATGTTTATTTTCACTTTGCAACTCTTGTATTATCTCCTCCGTAGTTTGACTTTTTAACGTCATAGGACCAAAAATGCCTCAAACAGCGGCTGTCATCAGTGGGATCCAGAGGATGGTTTTGTACGAAACAAGAGCAGTAAGTTTAAATGAATTGTGTCTGCTGCTATTTCTATGTTGTCATGTTTATGAGGTTCAATTAGAGTCCCGTTCTAATGCCAACTGATAAAAATGTACCTGTATGGGCTTCTTACCATCTTCTGATTTTTCTTGAGATTCCTCCAGAGCAAGGATGTAGTGACAATCCAATCATTGAGCAACTCTGTTTGTTGAGAAGTGTATTTATTATTTATAATGGTCTGAAAATCAACCAATTTACACAATAAAACTTAAATACCCACCAAGCCTTGTGGTTCTTTGCTTATGAAACTAAGAATTCTGTAAGCCCAATTCAAAATATGATAGTTGGTTTTGCATTGTAAAATGTGTGTCATTAGATAAGTTACTCTGCTGAAGCTAATGGTAGGCTATTGGATACTTTCAGATTGAATACTGGATGATAAAGACAAAAATTAAAACTCCTAAAAAAATGTTCACTTGAAATTGCACTTGCGTAAACTACTGCATTGTTATCATTTAATTGAAAGGAGTTTTAAAAGTCTTAAATTTTCTGGAGCAGTATGAAGTATGATTTTTAGTACTTTCTAACTTTGAGAATGTCTATTGTTCCTTCCATCTGCCTGTTTCTAGTTTTTGTAGGTATCATATTTAAAACCTCACCGCTGTATGGAAAATTTCCAATGATTTCATCATGAACTTTTGCATTTATTTTGTAAGAATGGGCTGAAAATGCTTGATAACTGAAATCTTGATTTTGGAAACATATGGAACTTTGTCATCAGAAATGTTTTGGAAACTTGGAACGTGGAGCGTGATAGGGACACATTATTATGTTGTGACACCAGATGGCAGTAGATGTCTACTTTGGATAAGTGTCACAATCTTTTAGGCTTAATCAAAATGTACAACCTTTAGATCGTTTTAGGTAAATGGTGTGATTTTTCTTTCCCCCTGTCACGTTGCTAAAAGGAAAGTAGATATTTTAATTAATTTGTATGTTTACAACTCATTCAAAAGTGGAACAGAATAGTTCTGATAGTTACAGAACGTACGAATACACGACGTTCTAACTTGACACTTCTTTCTGGCCTCCTAATCTTCACCCATTTTGCCACTGAGTATGATGAGGATAATGACATGAAAGGAAGAGACATGAATGGAAGTTCTGATCAACATTTGTTATCAGATATTTGACATGTTCAAATTGTTCAGTACTGGTTACTTTCTATTTTCCATAAAGTGTATTGATCAATATATGGCTTAATTACATTTAATTATATACAGTATATCAGGCCTTAATACATTATATTGTATGATTGCACTGACTCCAACTATATGCTGGTTCATCATAATAATAAGTCGAAATGGCCAAATAAAGTCTTTAGAAGGGAGGAATGCCATTTATTTCTATGAGCTGAATTTATAAACCTGCGTGTCTTCATTGAATTTTATAAATGAATTTATAACGTGGTAGACTAAAAATAAATATATTGATTAATACTACGCATAAGAAAACTTTTTTTTATTGAGTCCTGTTTTTTTACTTTTTTAAAAAAAACTGTTTGTCTTCCGTATGCACGTAGGAGAGGCTCCTCATTAATTATTATTTTTTCTTACCAGAGATACTTTTTGGTTGGCAGCAACCATGCACAGACCAAGCACAGAGTCCTAAAGATTGACCGCACCGAACCAAAGGATCTGGTGATAATCGACGATAAGGTAAACAGTGACTTTTCATCAGATCCGGTCAGTGTATATATGCGTATGCAATACAGCACTATGGACCTCTGATGACTTTGTTCAATCAAGTAACTTCCTGTTTGGCTGCCTGCCGCTCATTTCTAGAATGTCTGAGTTGGTTGTTAAGACTTTGGTCATGTTCTTGTTTACTACACTTATGATGTGTTCTGTTATTACGATGCAGCCATGACTAAAGATGTATCATCTCATGCTTTCAATTTTGAACAATCAAAAACAGTGACGATGTTGCCACTGGTTTCTGAATCTCATCTCGAAATCTCTCCATATTGAGTTTGCCTCCAATGGTGACAAACCTTATTTCCCCAGTAAGACAGATGCTGCCTCACACCATCACACATGACCACTGCAGCCACGTCCAGGCTTGCTGTTCAGACTCCAATCAGTCATCTGACTGTCAACACCTAGTGTATCAGAAGTTCAAAACAAGTCTAAAATAAAATAAGCAGAGAAGACTAGGGATTTTTATTTTGTGGACAACCTATCTAAGTTACGTTCAATCAATGTAGGCATCTATCTCTATGTCGATACCAATCTAATCCCAGTAGAATAAAATCTGTATATATATGTTTTTCTGTCTGTAGCACGTGTATAGCCAGCAAGAAGTGCGGGAGCTACTAAGCCGTCTGGACTTAGGAAACCGGACCAAAATGGGTCAAAAGGGCTCGTCTGGTTTGTCCAGAGCTGTCTCAGCTTTCGGCATCGTAGGTGAGTAAAGTCTGTTCACTTTTCCCCCCTAACTGGCATTACTTTGACTATTGCTTTGTTAAACAATGTTAACAAGTAGTTTAAAGCAGAAACAGTGTGGGGTGACCTGGTTTTGCTTTTATGTAGAGGGAATTGAAAGGACGAAGTAAAAGGAGTGAGCACCTGCTTGTGTGGTGCTGTTAACTTTATCTAAACAATCAAAAAGCAAACACGTTGAGTCTCCTGTCGGGTCAACACGTGCTGCACCAACACATTTTGTGCATTAAAGAGTAGTTAATATTTTTGTCTGTATAGTACTTTACCAAAAATGTGGAGATAAAACAAACAAGCTCCTTTGTTTAAAAAGGAAAAAAGAAATATCGATTAACATAATGTAGAACAAATCAGATTTTGGAATTTAGTGGCTTTGCAATCTCTGAGCTCACTTGACGAATTATTTTTCAGTGGCATAAAATGTGGTTTTCATTCTGGTTTTAGAAGGTCGCAGAACACAAAGTAGTTAAATTTACACAATAATGTGTTATGTGTGTGTTTTTGTTTAGATGGTCTTTAGGAGGTAGGCCTTGTCCACATAGCTTTTTAACCAAATTTTCAAGTATATTAACTGATCTAACAAAACATTACACTACATTACAGCATTGCAGTAATCCATTCACCCTTAAGCTTTTTTCTTCCATTTTTCTGTGTATAGAACTACTTTATAAGAATATAAGAAGGTCAACATTGCTGCAGTAAACAAAAGTAACTCGATGTTTATGTGAACTCTTCTGGATCTTTTTTTTATAATGTCGGGTTTAACATACCGTAATTCTTTTTTATATGACATGGTGGTTTGTTGGTTAGCACTGTTAGCTTGCAGCAAAAACATTGAGGGGGTGTCTTGGCTTAGGGGTTGCAAAGAGTTTGCATGTTACATACTGTTTTTCAAATGTCTTAATATTCTGAAATGACTTTGTGATTTTACATTTTAAACAAATAGTGTTGTTCAATAGAAATCATCATTCTCAAATCGAGATGCACTGATGAGTTAGCCAGAGAATATAATTGGTCAATTACAATGGCTCTGGTTAGTGATCATAAATAAAACTAGGAATATTTTTTATTATTCATTAAATGCATGAAAATGTTGAACTTCTACCATTTAAGTCTATAAATTATTTAACCAGAACCTTCAATGCAGCTTTTTCACTTAAATGAAAAATCTGATCAAGTTAATATTTTGGTTCGGAGCATTAATGAGGATAATCTTGTGGTTCCACCATTATCCGTTGGATGTAAAACTTCTGCTGATGTCAAGCTTCTGTCAAGCAACACAGTTATTTGTGTTGAATACCATACCATACCAACTTTATTTATAATGCACTTTAAAACAACCACAGCTGATACAAAGTGCTGTACATTAAAACGCAACATAATAAAATAAAATAAAAAAAATAAAAATAAAAAACTCTTACAGTGTAAAAACAAAAAACATACACTTTAAGACTTTAAGATCCCATTAACATTTTAAAAACTTTGAGAAATTCATACACAAAATGACCCACTATCAGTTTTTTCTTAGAAATAATTTAATTTAAAGAATTAAATTAATGTGACCTGTGAGATGCAACTGTAAAAACATATTCATTAATCAGCCTTTTATGTTCCACAGAAAAATAATTTTCCCTCTCTATGGTTTTCATATTGACCTACAGACCTAGTCACAGTTTATTATAATCAATGGTTTTCACTGCTTTAGAACTAACCACTTTTTCTTTTGTCAAAATCCAAAAGAGGCTTCTGTAACTCGCTGCATGATAAACATTAACAGTGTCACTGAGGTGTGAATTCATTAGTGGGATTATGAAGTACACTAGTCTCATACAGGGATCGAGTGTGATAAGCCCATGTACTAAACACACCACAGTGGATGTAGCACTGTAGATCAGGGATTTGAAACCTGTGGCTCTCTAGGACCCTCTACTCTGGTTCATATTAGCTTTGATTGAAAGCACTAAAGATTTGAGAAATGTTTCAAAATATAGTTTTTTCTTGGCATTTTTACATAATATATGCATAGCATTTTCCACGAATGCTTTTGTGTTTTCTTTGAGTAAGAATGGTTTTGGCTTTGAAATTCTATGAAGGCTATTTTTGGATGATCCATTTGCTTTTGTTGATTCATAAACACTGAATTTAAGCTATTTAAATTAAACTTGAAACTCTTTAGATGTTTTGGGATTTATTATGACCTCCTGACTGATGTCACATGGAGTAATTCTGTTAGTAATTCCTGGGAAAATTTCAAAACTGTTCTGATTTTTGTTCATTTAAGGATACTGGTTCTCGCTGTGGTTTTCTCAAGTCCCAAAGCCATAGAAACTGATTTAATGCAAACTGAATAGAAAAATGTATTCAGACTAAAATTTGATTTCTTTCATTTCTGAAAAAGTTCCCTAAAATTATGACAGCTACTTATCAAGTAGTTGAATTTATGTTGCACTCGATATCATTTTAAAGCCTCAAGGTCACACTGATGCTAACAAGTTCTGTTTTTGACATTTAATTAGACAATCTAATTGCTTATTTTCTATCTATGTTCACAAAACATTTTTATTCCCTAGTATAAGTGATTCACCCATGTGGGTTACAGTGCCTCTTAGGAGACGCTTTGCCTGGTGCAGTTCTTATTATAGTATTTATTAAGGATTGCCATTCTAAGTATATTTTTATTCAATGTCATTTGCTGGGTTTGTCATTCTGACCCAGAATCCTGGTAACAAAACACAGCGTTCTGAAAGAAAGAGAGTTCTGAATTAAGCAATAACTATTTAAAAACATTAGACATTATTAGCTTACATTAACAAAACAATTAGCATAAAGCCACTTTTTTTTCCAGGGATAATTTTAAAATTTTATAATCAACTAAGAAAAAGCCTTGGATGCCTTACAGAAGACTGAATCATTTATTTTCAGGGTTGCTAAGCCATTTTTAGAAATAACATGCAAACATGTTATGCATGAAGTGTGATATTTGAGAACTAGGTGAGCCATGGCTAAAAGCAAATAATTAACCTTGCTGCAGGTCATATCTTTGAAAGATTTCAATGATAAAAGCGTAAATGCATCAGTAGTCCATATTTAAAAAGATAAATGAGTCATAATAAACCTCTGGTAATGGGTTAAATAAACTGAAACATTGACATACTTATCAAGTTGTTGAGAGTTTGTATTGAACTGATGAACTTTCTCATAGAGAAAGAAAATTTGGGTCAAGTTACATCAGCAGGGATTAGGGACTACTAGGCTCCTTGCAAATTTATTCCAACCCCTTAAAGTTTATGACATTTTTGTCAGAATACTACCACAAACTCCAATGTTTCAATAGAATATATGTGATACACAAATACTTGTATTCAAGCCTCTGATATGCTTAATGCAGTTCAGTGACTGTAAACAAGGCACAGCGAATACAATAAAATGGTTTAGTACAAAGCATACTAGCGTTAGAATGACGCAGTCAAAGTCCAGTCTTATAACTTAAGAATTTCTGACTACACTTAAAACTTGATATTCACAGATATCTTTGTCCATCCAGTTTAGCTGAGCTTGAACAAAAGAGTAAAAACTACTGTTTACAGCGTACCAAAGGTGTGCAGATGTTTATTGCAGAGAAAGGTACTTCAACAATATATAGACCAAGGAGTGGTGCACACAGATGACTGCAACACTTTTTATAGTCCTATAATTATGCACTACTTTATGTAAAATAAAATCCCTACATATTACCTTAAAGTTTGTGTTTGTAAAATAAACGTGTTCCTTAAAAGAAACCTGTACTTATGTATGTGGTGTTGTTTTTTTTTGTTTGTTTGTTTGTTTTTTGCAGGGTTTGTGCGTTTCCTGGAAGGGTATTACATTGTACTCATCACCAAGCGCAGAAAAATGGCAGACATCGGTGGTCACTCCATTTATAAAATTGAGGACACCACTATGATCTACATCCCCAATGACTCTGTTAGAGTCTCACATCCTGATGAAGCAAGGTGTTGTCTCAATTGCTCCATCATCCGTTTTTGTCCTAATTTTTAATATAATGAGTGTAAATTAAGATGTCTAATACTAAAGAAGAGTTACTAATATTTTTTCCTATTGATATCTTTATATTATAATATAATATCAGATATAATATCAGATAGATATAATAAATATTTCTTTGAATCAAGTTATTTGTTTTAATCTTTGGTTTAAACACAAAGTTAAACCATGATTCGCTTCTAAATTTGTGTTTCCTCTTAAACTGTGATTTTAATAAGCCTTCATTAATATGAGTTCATTAAGATGCTTTGATAAGTTCGAGACAGCAAAGCAACAATTTACTAATTAGGTTGCTTTTGGTATTTCCCAGCATCAAATACTTTCCTTCGCATTCTGTCTGCATTTTAGTTTATTCACACCTACAGACAAAGTCATGAATAAAATTAAATTCCAGCTTGATGAAACTTCTTGACACTAATCTCTCTTTATCAAGTTATTTCAAGGAAAACAAATCTCCTTGTGGCTTAAAAGTTCAGATGTAATACCACACCTACCATGCAGATCTATGAATATGCTTATTTGTCCATATCATCCTGTTACCACTGAAATAAGCTTTTTTTTTTTTTTGTTTTTGAACGTGGCACAGCATTTGTAGAGTCTGGTCAAATTAGTTATTTAGAAGTAGGAAAAACACTTATGATCCATGCGTAAAATATAAGCACATAGAAGGTCATTTTCAGGGCAGAAAACTAAAAAGACAAATATCAACATACTTGGAGTACACATTAAAATGCACAGGAGTTACATAAGTGGGTACATTGATTCAAAATATATTTGTATTCCTGTACATTTGGGACGGCTGAGTTGATGACTGTGTTTTTATGTTAAAGGTACGTACGCATCTTTCAGAATGTGGACCTTTCCAGCAACTTCTACTTCAGGTACGACAAACTTGAGTTTAATGTCTTTACTTCAAAAACCTTCTTGAATTTAGGTATGCATTTGTGGGAAATTACATATCGAGCGCACTACGCATTATTAGTTTGTCAAAAAAAGATTGAGTCTTAATTTCCACAAATTAGTTGCAGTGAATCTTTGACTCAACTGCTTGAATGAACATAAAATGAAAATATATATTTTAGCATTTTTTCCATTTTTTAACAAGATACTCCTCAAAATTTAAAATAATAAAAGTAGCTCAACTTGTTTTCATTAAGTAGAACTTGTATAATTTAATAATGCATACCTGCCAATTTATTTAAGACAGTTAGATCACAAACGTATTAAGGTGCCGTCTTTTGGAGGAGCAAACTCACGTTTTTATTTCTCTCTGTTCTGAGCTTATGAAGTCTAAAGATCGGAATGAAATTTTCTCACATCAGTTTTAAAAGGTTTTCTTCGGCCGAGTTAACAAGTCACTCGTGTCTGATGTGAAACGTGCTCGATATTTCTTACTGTTCTAATCTCTATTTCTGTAGCGATAGCAAATGGGTGAAGGTAAATTACGGGGCTGAACAGCCTGTTCTTTCTTCACATGACACTGCCATTGTGCCCTGCAGCTACAGCTACGACCTGAGCCACTCGTTGCAGTACAACCTGACATTGCTGCAGAGACCTTACGAACTGTGGTCGGCGGCGCCCCCCTTGACTAAGGAGGAGGAGCACACACAGGGCAAGCAGGACAGCTTTGACATCTTTGAAGATGAAGGTTTGCCTACACAAGGTGAGCAGAGGTGAATCACCGTCACTTTTGCTGAATGTCTTGCCTCGGTGGCCTCTTTTTTAGTTTTTATGTTGAGGTCATACTGGTACGCACAAGATAAGGCCAACGGAATAAAGGCAGTAGATTGCTTCAAGAATAGTTGGATGGAGGAAAGCCGGAAAAGAAGGAAGAGTCATTCAAAAGGCTAATTGAATGAGAAATAAAGCATACTTTGGTCACAATACGAAAAAGCGAAACATCTGCTATGTGATATTAACAAATGTATTAGAAATATATTCACTATTTTAAGCATATAATGATTGTAAAATAATTAAATTGGAGGTTGTTTCAGGATCTCGGGAAATAATTTACGGAATTAGTATTCCAATAAGATAAAATGTTGCAGCAACCAAATATAGTTCTGTAAAATTATATAGTAAAATATCCCAATCAGCCTTTTTGTTTCCAGTGATGTAGGAATGTGCACAGCTTTCACATGACATCAAAATAATTTCCATCACTTCCTGCATATAAACACAATCAGTAAAATACATTTTTGTTGCATGTTTTTTTGTTTTTAGTTGAATTCAAATAAGGTTAAGGATGGGGACAAATGCTGTAATGAAAAATGTAAATGATTTTGCAATTCCTTCATTCAGTTTTACCTATAACATTTGTCATTGATTTTTTTTTTTAGTAAAAAAAAAATTACATTTAAAAATATTTTATTGACATGTCACACATAAAAGAAAAACGGACAATAACACAGACATGAACTGTGAATTATCAGTGCATCTTAAATTGCATAAAAAACTGCTTTTGGATGTGTAGTAAATTGTTTAGTAAACCTGCAAGATGTAATTGCAAAAACTTTTTTCTTTAGTCGCAACAATTAATTTTGTAATTTATGATACTGTGTTGCATTTTTAAGCTCAATGTCAACTTATAGATACTGGTACATCAGAACAGATGTACTTGTAAAAGAAAAACAACTTGCATTTTCTAACAAGCCACTGATTACATTTATATTGCAACACACATTTCATTTTGTACCACCTTTGTAAGTTTTTTAAATGCACTTCATAGTTTATGATGCATATTTTCCTTTAAATATTCACTTTTCCAGAACATTATTTGGACTGAATCCATGTCAGTAAAATGATCCGCTTGTTTTGTGTGCTCTGATTTTCCACCACAGTGGTTTATGGTCTCCAGAACGAGCCGTACTACAAGTACGTGTGGAACGGGAAGCTCCTTGAGCGGATCAAGGACATTGTGCATCCTGACTGGCTCATGTACATAATCCATGGCTTTTGTGGCCAGTCCAGTATCCTTTTTTAAGCAAGGGAGTAGTTTTATTTGGTGTATTTTTTTTGTTCTCTTGATTTCTCTGAGAAGTTTTTTGTTTTTGAGTTAAACGTTTCCTTTGTTTCTACTATTGTTAAGAAAAACACAAAAGTATATTGGTAATAAATAACACACAGTCAATTTCTGAGGCCTTGAATGGGGATTTTAGTGAACACACATACCCAGCAAACACAGTTGCATTTGTCTTTTGTCCCAATTTCTCTCTTTGTTGAGCACGTGGATCTCACTGAGCTCCAGTGTGGGAGTCAGAGTGAAATTTGCAGGATTTGGTAACTAAACTGAAGCAAAATAAATTTGATGGGTTTCGGCAAAAGTTATCAGGTGTAAAGACACTGGTGATTACATAACCTCTCCTTCTGTTAGTGGCTGGGAGCAAGTTAATTGTGCATGTGTGCATGTTTTTTTTTTTTTGTTTTTTTAAGACCAAAGGGAAAGTCAGTGTTTTGATTAAAACCTAAGCTTGTGTACATTCTAATCCAATCTTTTAAGTAAATATATTCTTGATGCATATCACTAAATTGGTTCCACATTAATAATTTTCTCTTGACTTGTGAACAGCTTTTGTTATAATGATTCATGATTTACTCCAACAAAGCATTAGGAGGCTGATTGATTCGGGTAGCAGTCTGCCTGAGGCTCAGATTAAAATTTTCAGTCATTTACCATCAGCACAAATCATATCAAACCGAATGGAATATGTCACTTTTTTACTAATATTATTTTCAGCTGTGGCTGATTCTGAACAAATAAATATTTCTAGGCCAGCCTTTGTCTTTTGTTTGCTCTCTAGTTCTTCATTTAAAGTACACAGACTGATAAGCGAGCAAGTGCTTTTCTCAACATCTCTTTTTTTTTCTTTCATTTTTGTGTTCTTTTTTTATTTATTTATTTCGCACGTGAGTTTGTGCTGCCAGACGCTGACAACGTGTGGGTGAGTTTAGATGATTCCTAGAAACTGCTTGGCCTTCACTGGGGTTTCAGTGCGACAAGAGAGCCAGATGGTGCAATGCAGCAAGATTCAGTAGATTGGATATATCTAAAAGTATGAAACATGAGGAAAGTACATACTCCAAAAACATCGTGCAAGAAAAGACACTACCTAATCTTGTTGGTGTTGCATGTGCATTATTTGACACCCATCCTCTTTCTGTATATCATCAGTCAAATGCATCCACTTCTTAAGTGACTCGCTTTCACAATAATATGCTAGTTTCTATGACTACAAGACACAAAATACAAAAACATTAATAAAAGCATGACATGTCCTGGTCGAAGGCTGTGCTCACTTTGGATATGGTGGACCAACACCAGCAAATAACAGAACTTCCCAAAATCACCAGTGGCTGTGGAAACTTTATATCAGACATAGAGAAACTTTAAGTTATTCTTTTGCACTCTTCCTCTAGACATTGATGTCCCACAAAGTGCAGGAATTTTCATCAGAAAAGAGGAATTTGGACCGGTTAGCAGCAGCCCATTTCATTTACTCTTTGGTCAAAGTTAAGATGTTGTTTCTTACTTTCTTGTTCAGGAGTGACTCTGACTCTCGCCAAAGGTCATTACCCGTCCAGAAATTTAAATAGCTTCCTTTATGCCGTTGGCATCTCAGTTGCAAACGACCATTTTTCTACCAGGATTCCACTTAACTTTCCATTAATATTCTTTTTAGTTTTGACCTTTATGACTCTTGTTAAGACGATATTCTTCCCTTTTATTTTATGTTAGACAGCAATATGGGAACAACATGAAATTTCAGTTTTCAAAATATTTTTGATTTAATAATATGTAAAACGCAACTCATCAACATACACAAAAAATGAACAGTTGTAATATATCCCCCTTTGCACCTATGTGAGTTTAATTTTTTTAAATTTAATAACGAACAACAAAAAAAATAAAATTTTGATAACATAAAATGCAGATGCATCAGGATGCTCAGATTTGAGACTTTCGTTTTGCTTTTGCCAGCATGCTAATTCATTTAATCCTTAACCCGCTGACTTCAGAGCTTCTGATCTACGGTCGACCGGTTCACATCACCCTCATTGCCAGGCGCTCCAGCAAATTCGCCGGGACCCGCTTCCTGAAAAGAGGTGCCAACTGCGAGGTACAACCGTTTCCGCGGCAACGGAGACAATAGATAGTGGAAGCAAAGATGAGGGCAATCAGCATGATTGAGATGACTCAGGTTGATCACAGGGGGTTAATTGGATCCCCCGCCTCTTTCTTCAGTATGCATGAGTATCTGTGTGGGTGTTTTGTGGAAGGAAGGATGAACTTAATGTACACATTTTGTTTTTCATTCTCCTGTTTTGGACTGTTTTAATTTAAAAAGAAAATTTGGGGATTTGCAGGTAGTCATATTTTTGTGGACATATGAATGAACATGAATGGATATGTGTGTATATATAGTTGCAGTCATTTTAAATAAGAAAATCCATAATTAATTTTAGAAAAAAATACCCACATCACCCTTCACCTTTGCTCTTTGCATTTTCTGTATGAAAATGAAAGAGGATTTTTATCCTGCACCGCTACAGAAGTAAATAGTCCTGCAACTAATTTGTCTTAATGTAATTTCAAGATTGTGGTAATTTCTGAAGAAATCTCTGAAGAGCATTGTCGGTGCACGTACTGTAGCTGTTGCCGTACCAAGATTTTTCAATCTTTTTTTTTTTCTACGTTTAAATAAAGCGCTAAAGAACATTCGCTCTCTGTATTTGAAAATGTCTCCTTTTTAATCCCTTGGTTATGGTTTAATTAAGTTTTTCTTTTCTACCCCAGGGGGACGTAGCTAATGAGGTGGAGACCGAACAGATCGTCCACGATGCCTCGGTTATGTCTTTCGCAGCAGGAAGCTACTCCTCGTACGTCCAGGTCCGAGGTTCTGTCCCACTGTACTGGTCTCAGGACATTTCCACCATGATGCCAAAGCCACCCATAAGATGTAAGACCTATGGGTATCTCATGCACTATTAAAAGGGAATGTTTTTCATTGTTTTGTGTACCTGTATACAGCTTTACTTGACAAAGAACACAGATTACTTGTCTTTTTAATAAGTTAGAATATCCATATCCTTTGTTTTTAAAATATTATGAGGCAGCAGTGAGGCCCAAGAAATAAAAAGTAAAAAAGTGCCACTGTGAATTACATTTTGCTTCTCAAAACCTAAAACAACCTGTTTGGAAAATGGCAGTTTTACATTAAAATAAGACGTTGGTTTCTTACGAAGGCCCTTCTGTTTCCTGTACAAGCCTACGTAAGTAGGATTTAAAAAGATCAGTAGATAAGGGCAGGATGACCCCCTCATGGTTTCCATATTTGTATCTGTCTCATTCCGAATGGAATAAAAGCTCTATAACCTCAACCAATGGGAGGTGATCGGGTGAGACTGATGACACTAGAGACTGATAGGGTTCACCGTGTGCGTTTCAACAGAAATACACTGAGGCTTACGTTAGTACAATGCCTGTATCAACTGATAATCCCTTTCTCCTCTGCTGTGGCCCTTTTTCATCCTGAGATGACTTTTAGTCGCTCAACATAACCCTCAAAATCCCTCTTGTCTTGTCTTATTGTCCTGGTCCTCCTCTGAACCTAAGTCCTTATATGACTTTTGGAAATCTAATTCAGGCCTTGGACAGTGTGGTTATATTTCATACTATATGTTTGTATATACTGTCAGTATATATTTGTGGATTCTTGACACCGGGTTTTGATTCAAACAATGTCTCAAAGTTGTTTTTGGGGGTCATCTTATCATTGAAGACGCCGTAAATTAATGAATGAATAATTTTTTTAATGTTTTTCATATTTTGGAATGTTATTCCTTTCAGCTAAAATATTTTAATCATAAAAATTGAGAGAAAGTGCTGCCTTTGTTTTCTGACTCTAACAGTTTAATTGTAGTGCAACCAATTACTGTCACAAAATACCTAATAGGTAAATAGTCTACATGTGTGAAATTTAGTCATAAACTGAAGACCAAGTAACACAGAAAAGAGTCCAGGGAGAAGTTTAAAGTTGGTTTAGCCAATAAAGTAATAAAACAAAGTTTGAACATTTCATTGAGTTTCATTTCATTGGGGGCTTACCTACAAATACACGGCTGTCCACCTGAAATGACAGATTCTCAAACATAGCCTCTGGTTACTAATATAGCTGGTGCATTTCATTAAAAGCTGAGCTGCTTATTCAAGACAGGACTGTAATTATTTGGCTTTTAGTCCTTATGAAACACCTTCAGTCTTTGTTTGACTCATCAGAAACTCAAAGATAATTAGTGTTTAAATGAAGCCAAGAATCTTAACTAAGTATACTTTCATACACTTTCTTTGTGTGTGCTTCTGGATGAGTGTCGAAGTGGGTGTGACCAGTCCACAGCCAACGCGGTTGTAATATTTAACCGATCCTGTTACTGCCTGACATCTGTTAGAAAGATCTAGGTCAGTGCCATGGCTGTAAATGCATAACCATCCACTTCTTGCTATTCCATTTTCAAAATGACAGCAAAATCTCTAAATTTGCATCTGTAATGTAATGGGTAATGAGTGGATTAAAGATGACATGATTGCGAAGTTGATCGCCTGAATGATTTGCTCTGCCCCTCTGTTGTTGACGTTATCAGCACCATAACTCTTCAGAGGCACATCAAATTTATAATGGTGAAAAATGATGAAATGAGGGACCACAAAGTTGGAAACTGAGCTGTCAGTTTTAAGTTGCACCAGTTGTCATAGTTATTGTCCTGGTGCAGTCCTGTAAATAGAACCAACATAGATCCAGCGGTTTCTATTTAAAAATATATATTTTTAAATTTAGTTCATCAATGTCATTGAATTTTTATTAAGTGATTCATGGCATTCTGTTTACATGGGGTATAAATATGATGTGACAATGAAGTCCTTTTCTCTTGTTGCTTTTAACTTCAAAATGGAAAATAATGGGAAACACACCATCTAAGTAGGTGTTTATTGAGAAAAAGTAATCTCCAAACTCAGTGCAGTTTAAGAACTGAAGCACTTTGTTTACTGCTGCAGCAGAATTTTTTCTTTTTTCTTTTTTTTTTCGTCTCAAGGATTTTCCACATCTTTACCAAGGGTGGCAGTTAATGTGGAAGTTGCTGTACTTAAATTCAACTGCATGAAATGGCGCTTAGGACAGTCTGACCTATTTGATGCCTTTTTTCCTCACACTTAATTTTCGCGCCACATAGCTGTTCTGCAGCTCAGCATGTGTCAGATGGAGACAGGTAATGTTTTGCAGGTTTTAGAATGAACAGAAGAGTGTAAATGGAAGTGAAGACACGCAGCACAGAACACGGAGCAAAGGGGGGGCTTGTGGTGAAGTTTGACATCACAGACTCTTAAGTTTCAGACTCTAAAAGTTTCAACCTTGAAGAGAAACATACGCAGATTCCAAATATAAAAGCCATAGATTTATTTTACTTCTAAAAGGTGCCATAAGGTTTTTTTTTTTTTTTTTTCATTTCTTTTCTGCCTTTGTGAACCACTGGATCTCTTGCAAATGCATACTAAATTTTTCCAAGCACTTTGGTTAAGTTATTTTGAGGCAATCTTATAAAATGTATGGTTCAAAGCCCCCATGATTTTACACTGTTGCACTTCCTATATAGATGTGATGCCATCTGTTACAGGAAGGATTTTTAAAAATGTCTTATTTGCATATTGTTCTTTATGACTTTGGGTTAGGGTTAGGGTGAGCATTTGTCAACCAAATGCTTCAAAGGCAGTACTGTAAGAATTGTATGTCTAAATTCCCAACATCCTTAGCACCACACTAAGACAACATATTGCCAAATATGGAACAAGATAATAAAAACAACCTTGATCATAGAAGGATTTTTTTTCATATTCTTGAAGTATATCCTATCTCATCCTCTTCTATTTTCTGTTTTCTTTCCTCTCTTTTTACAGTGGACCAAGCAGATCCATATGCTAATATAGCTGCCCTGCATTTTGACCAGATGCTGCAGCGGTTTGGATCACCCATCATCATCCTCAACCTGGTTAAGGTGATAAGCATTTACAGAAACGTCCCTCTGAGATCCAAAATCTCATGTGAAGGGGAAACCTAGCTAAGGTGTTACCCCACTAAACCATGTCAATGATTGGCCTCACCTTTATGTGAGGCCAGAACATATGCAGATTTGCAAAATATAAGTGTGGTAATTAAGTGGTGAGTTGGATTGAAAATATACACTATAGGTTTAGCAATAATTTCTTTACTTCCCTTTTAACATTACAGATGGGGACTTTCATGACTTGGACATTGCTGAAGTATTTTTAAGCTGATTTACAAAAGCGATTTGTTTTATTCTTAAGCTGCGCCAACAACATTCTCAGAGTGTATACCTTTTTGGATCGTCTAAAAATGGGGGTTTTCGTTCTTATTTTTGTATGTTGAACAGTTTAATTTGTTCAAGTCTGCAAACATTTTAATTTTCAAAACCTTTTGGAACAAAGAGAACACGAAGAAAAGCCCACCTATGCTTTGGATTCACATTATAGGTACTTGATTGCCCTGAAACTGTCAAAGAATCTCACAAACTCTGGAGAATAATTGCACAGCATTTCAAATTCTTACATAGAGTGTAACTTTGATTTACCACCCTCTCCTACCTTGAATAAAAGACAATTCACACAACAAAGTTCTTGAAAAGCTAAAAAATGATTTCTTACATTTACCAAACATCCTGTTTATTAAAGGAACATATGGACAACAACAGCTTTAAATCTATATTCACAGATGGTGATTAAAGCAGGATGACCTTGCTTATGGTCAGTTAACAATGTTAATGTTATACTTAATGTAGTATCTGCGTTAAAGATAAATTAAAAAGTTATTCATACTTAATTGTGCAATAAAACACTTACTGACAGAAACCCTGATGGTTTCATCATTTTCACTCAATTTTAAGCACATTCACTATACACCTTAACTGAGTTGATACCCAAGCATACTGAGTTTTATTTGCTGGTGTTATTTGTATGGATGCATGGCCAGATTGATTAAACTTAAATTTTTTTCACTTGTGAATTTTAGATTAGATGTACTTGGTCATAAAACTTTGTACAACTTTGATTTCTCAAATATGTCTGCCCATTGTAAAAAAAAAAAAGAAGCAAAAACAAAACAAAACAAAAAATCCCTCACTTTGTTATTTAGAGAACTGGCATTTTACTCTGTGGATTATTTAGGAAGCAAACCGGAAATGTTCTGCATTTTTGAAGTATTTATCTTTTTATCCGCTCCGCCTGTGGGGTCACTTGAGCGGTGAAACAGGGCAAGGTGGAATGTGTAATTTCTGCGGCATTCGATTGATTGCTGTTCATTAGCTGTGAGCTATTATGGTCACAAGAGATTTTTCTCAGTGGTTTGAGATCACCAGCTGTTGAAATCCTACCCAGGGCGGTGGTAATATCAGTACTTAAACTGCTCTTACATTTTAAAGTAGGGACCACTGCTATAACCTTCCCATCCTAAAAGGGGAGCAAACAGATTGAAGTGTGCATATTTCACTTTACTTCCACCCGGCTGTCCGTCACATTGTACAGCTTCTGTTTGCTGCCCAGACATATGATTTGTGGCTTGGATTTCCAGCTCACGTTGTCACTCACAAGGGGAGCTGCGACATGAGGGACCAATCGCAGGCCGCCAATGTCCGCACAAGCAACAGCCATGTGAAAGCTGAAGACCATAGGGAATAGAAGAGGGATTTGCCCCCTTCTTTCACTGTGCACTCCCTCACTTATCCCAGAGAGACAGAAAGAGGGGGAAAAAAAAGGAAATTAACCATAAAGCCTCAACAGCCACCCCCCGCACCCCTCCTAGCCCCACTCAGTGGGGACACTGGGGTCAGCAGGTATCCTGTCAATCCAAGATATGTTTTAGAGGAGGAGTAAAGAAGCACATGGCCAAGCATGTGAATGACTTTTACTATAATTAAATTGGAATAAAATGTTAACTATGTGCAAAAACAAAAAGTATTTTTAGATATAATAAAAGTTAATTGTTTTAATGTGATCACAATTATTTGAATATTCACTCACACAACTGAACTGGCAAAAGGGGAAGAGAAAAAAAAACGTGCGGGGAAAAATATGCTTTTGTGGCCTTCGAATAAAATTTGACATAATTACTCCCATTATCTCCAGCTTCCTCGTGTTCACACGTGCCTGTGTCACTGCTGCAGACTCTGGTTTAATGTCAGAAGCTGCACCCTCATAAACCATTGACTGTCGTGTTTTTCTATTCATACGTGTAAACACTTCATTGGGGAACTTTGTGAGCGCGTGCACATATATAGGATACTCATAGTATCTCATCTGAGCGCAGAATGTGTGACTGAATGTCTGATGAGCCCTGCAGAATAAGTGCTAGGAAATACTCTGGTAAGTTTGCTGGTTGCCATGTTACTTTGCTGCTGCTAGATGGTGTGAATGGAGATGTGAGCTTGCTTAATGATGCATCCATGACAATTATCACCCGGAGTGAAGGGTCATAAAGGCACAGTGTGGGGGCATACAAATATCTTAATGGATGGCCTAAGTCACAGAGACGGACTGACTGCATCCCTTTTTATTGACATAAGTCGTTGTCTTAAGGCTAGAAGCACATGTGGCTGAAATCAGATGTTTACATAGACTGCAAAAATACAAAAATATTTATATTTTTTTCAGTCACCTTACATAAAATTAGAGTTAAAGTTTTCTGTTTTAGAAAAGCACCCAGACAAGCATTTATCTGGGCTAAATGCCAGAATAATCTAATCATTTTTACATACTCTTCTAAGTTTCTTCTACATCAAAAATATTTACATACATTAGATTTGGCAGCATTGACTTGAAGTGATATTTTTTTTGGAGCAAACGTCTTTGCTCTCCTCCCATTAGATTATCTGAGTAGTTTGCTGGGAGTTTGGCTTGTTCTTCCTTACTAGTATAACTGATTCAGGTTTTAAGGCTCAAACACACAATGCGTTTCATTTTCATTCTTCCCCACTACTTTCCAATCGGACTGAGATCAAGGCTTTTCAACGGCCTCTCCAATAGACCGATTTTATTGTCGTTAAGCCACTTTGGGGCTAATTCGGTGATATTTTTATGGTCGTTAGTCAGTAGGAAGTCATATTTTTGCCCAAGTTTTAACTTCCAGGTTGATATCTTGAGATATTGATAATTTGCACACAATATCTATATGATTCCATCTATTTTCTGAAGTACACAAGTCCTCTCTGCACCAATGAATTATGATGCTACTAACAGTGTACATTAGATTTGGGACAGTGTGCTCAGACCTTCAAGTTTCCCCCTTTTTTCTCCAAACCTAGCAATGGTCATTATGACCAAACATTTTAAAAATGCTGGAGTAAGGGCTTCTTGAAGGGAATATGGAATTCTAAGATAATAAGGTTAGATCTTTTTTTTTGCATCAAGATATGTGTGTTTAGCTTTTATCTGATATATCAAAAAAGTGCATCAAGTAGATGTAGTTGGTTGATGGATTAAAAAGCTGCCTTATGCCATTTCCATCTAGTTAACTTGGGCACTCTCCATAAATTCACTTCTCAGTTCTATTTTATCTCTCTGGTGATGATATCTGTTAGTGATGTAACCTGGTGTACATCTGTTTTGGATCCTACAGAAACGTGAAAAGAGGAAACACGAAAGGATTCTCAGTGAAGAACTCTACCCTGCTGTGATCAACCTCAATCAGTTCCTCCCTCCAGACCATCGCATTGACTACATTGCCTGGGACATGGCCCGCTACACCAAAAGGTAATTAATTTAAGAATTAAATGGATTAAATGGTTATAATCCACTTATTAAAAAAAGAAAATTCCCATTTTGGACTAAGCTAGACAAGACGTGCCCTTTTCAATAACTCAAATCTTGTGCACATCTAACTGCATAGCCAAGTCATCTCAGTCTGCCAAGAGCCCTTTATTAAAAGGCTAAATGTGAATAAGATAAACAAGAAAGAACAGATTTTCAATTTAAATGCGTACTGAGATGCCCTCAGTAGATACGGTGAAGTGCGAATGAAAGAGCATCCTTTGCAAAATATACACAAACTGGAGTGTGTGTTTGGAAAATAGCAATATCAAATGATAAGTCAACAATTGCCTCAAAAAAACTCCTAATTAGGCCAGAGTATTTGACTTATACATTTCTACATCATTTAAATGTAGACAAGCCCAGCTGTCAAGATAAACTTGCTTCCCTTGATTTGTTTTCTTATTTACAAAAAATAATAATAAAAAAATACCAAAAAACATTACGAATCCCTGTTTTTCCCTGACTTTTCTAGCTGGCAGTTTGTGGTGATTCTCACACTTGAATGTACCTGCCAGGAACAGTTTTCAGCACCAAAAGGCTGCGGCAGGTTTTGCCGGGCATCACACATGACATCTTGTATCTGTGCACAGGTAGCACAGGTTTAAGTGGCCAGTCACGCCCAGAGCGTTCCCATAGCTGAGACGCTCACTCATGCTACTCCGAGAAACGGGGTTACGAAAGTAACCTAAAGTTTTCTTTGCTAAACGTAAGGAAAAATAAATGGAGTTTCCTTTTTCAGGGGAAGATGTTGCAACTTTTGTGTTGGTTCAAGGGATGAAGGTGGAGCGCAAAAAGGAAGCGCAAAATGACAAAGCAGATGCTTTTTCTATAAAACACTAAATTAAAATCTTTTTATATCCATTGAAAATAATTCAGTTAAGATATTCTTATGTGAAACTGTATCTGAAAAATCTAGGAACATCTTACCACCTGATTACAGATCTGGTGATTTAACGTTCAAAATCTTTTCTATTTTCTAGCAAATTATGCAACGTTTTAGACCGCTTGAGCATGATAGCAGAAAACGTGGTGAAGCGTACAGGTTTCTTCATCAATCGCTCTGACTTCTACTGCCACACCCTGAGACCAGATGACAGGTGAATCTTTGTTTTTCACACTTCCTACTGGTTTTTATTTTTCTTTCAGTGAAACATACATAGTTGCAATCGACACACCCATATTAAACAAACTGCAAAACCTTTGTCAGGAATATTTTACTGTCAAGTCTTTGCGAATGTGATCAGTCTTTTCTTCTTTATGCAGGGTCAAGTGTGTTAGTATTGCTTGGATTTGAGAGATATTAATTCATAATGGAAATGATGCCTGATGGCGGGTCTAATGCAAGGAAACTTTTGCTAATAAGCCAAGTAGATTGCCGTTTCTCCTCTGAGAGACTGGTTCCTTCACCGTCTGCATATTTTAATCGCTTTCAGCCGCTATTACCATCCTGTTATGTAACCCAGCAGCCGTACCCTGGCCAATATTTATTACCCTTTCTTCTGCATTACACAATGCTTGCTCACTTGCTGTATTTTTTATACATATGCATGCACACACAACCACAATTCCTCTGTAGACACTCATAGCGGTGGATGAACGACTAATGATGGCACCTCTAGTCTTCATCTGACACGCGGGGAAAGTTCATGTCTGAATTTTTTATTTTATTTTTAAACACCTTGTTTTTGGTTTATTGTTGATCTGGGATATATTACATTTCAACCACATTAGAAAAATTCTGTCTCAGTCTGAATGAAGTCATTGACTTCCTGCAGTGATAAGGTACACTCCTTCATTTCTATTGTGTTTGTCTTAAATCTTAATTTAAACAGCTGGAGGTAGCCATTCGTTTTAAAGTGCCTCTTTGAAAAAGGAGATATTGAATGTTCGTGTTTAACCTAAGAAAATATGTACATTCAAATACTTTTAGGCCTTTGAAAAACAGGTGGGTAGTTAGCAATTGTTTTTATTCGGCTATATTTAATTGAGAAGCTTTTTGGAAAAATGTACTTTACTTTGTCCTCTTCATCATGCAGCAGCTCAGACTTGTTGGTAAAAATCCATATATTGGTCACATCAGGCAGTGTTCAAAGCATGTTTAAAAAGTAGCGGCTTATAGTCTGGAAATTACATCATATTGAATATTAATAACATTTTCCTTTTGATTAATTTTCCCTTGGGATCAGTAAAGGATTTTTGAATTTTCCTTTTTTGCCTATTGATTTTATTTTATTTCATTTTTTTGTCAGGTGGCGAGATGTAGGTGGATCTGTTGCATCCACTGGACGACTACAGGTACATCACATACCAGTAGTTTTGGTGTAACTTTGGAAATGGTAAAAACAACTTTGTCTAGCAGATATTTTTTAAATGTGACCTTAAGATATGCAATTATTATTTTTCTTTTACTATTGCTACTGTTTTGTTGACTTACAAGTATGAATACTGTTTTAAGCATGGCTTTAAATCAGAATCTAAAAGCTTCATATTCATAAATTAAAAAATATTTTTTTAAAGTATATTAATAAGGGTAGAACATGTTTCTTGTTTTATAGAGCTCCAACAAAACTGAAAGGAAAGTAAAAAAAAAAGAAATTGTTATTGAAAATAATTTGCAAGATTGGATTTTTCAAGCTGAAGGTCATTGGCTAATTAAACCATCTGTCTGATAGACTTGAACTGGGAGGATGAACTTTAAAATTACTGAAAGAAAGCAGAAAAAACATCATCGTTTTGCGGATGGCAAGTTTAAAAGACAGAGTATAAAACTGGTCTGAAAGCAGCTCTAAGAGAGAGTGGTGCCTCTTAATATTTAGGACTTGGGTAACAAAAGTATGCAATAACTCAGTTGCTTTGAATTTTAAATATGCCTCTTTGTTACCAACAATTCTGCTTAAATGTATTTCCTTTTTGGTCTGTGAAGTAAATAAACTTCTTGTAGCTTAACGAAGATTTTGTTGTTGCAGACGGGTGTGTTGAGAACCAATTGTGTGGATTGTTTGGACCGTACCAATACAGCCCAGTTCATGGTGGGAAAATGTGCACTGGCTTATCAACTGTATGCACTGGGAATGATTGATAAGCCCAAGTTACAGTTTGATACAGACTGTGTCAGGTAAAGCTAGTTTAACACTTCCACATATTTACCATGACTGTAGATTTTGCTTCAGTAAAAGTTTCAGAACCTCATCATTTGACATCTGTTTAGCAAAATAAGATAACAAAACAAATAATAAATAATAATAAATAACTAATAATAAAAAAAACAACTCCTGCTGTCATGTGTAATATTTTTATTTGACCAGTCAACGATATCAACTTTCTTTTATCTGTCACCTGCTAAATTTAGGCTATTTGAGGAGCTGTATGAGGATCATGGAGATACTCTATCTCTGCAGTATGGCGGCTCTCAGCTGGTCCACAGGGTGAAAACCTACCGCAAAATTGCACCCTGGACTCAGCACTCCAAAGACATCATGCAGACGTTGTCACGGTACTACAGCAATGCTTTCTCGGGTATGTACGGCATTGACGCATGCAGCTTTGCACAATTATTAACATTTAAAAAAATAATAATTTTCTTAATTACAGCTAGAAAAATATTTCATTTGTCACACTTTATTGTTTAAATTAGAACAAGTTTCTAGCCATGAGTTTTTCTTTTTCATAAGCAAAGTGATGCTCTCGCTTGTGACTCTTGATAATATAAATCACACCCCAGTTCGTCGTTATATGTTGGCTACAAGAAAAACAATTCTGACTTCACAATTATATTTTCATGACACGCTTGTGACTCAACCAGTTTTAGGACGGTCGGGCATAATGGCAGACAATCACAGCTGCTCTAATTTACCTGCTTAGTCAACTTCCTACTTTGCGTCTTATCTTTTATTCAGGTCAGATGGATATTTTACAAATCTAGGTCAGCTGACGGGTCGGTTACTTTTGTCAGAGCAAAATGTCCAAGACTCTCCGTTAGCCGTCTGTCATGGCAGAGCAATAGGAGATGATTACTGTATACTGCACAGGGGCCCACAATCTTGTGTTTGCATTACTGCTAATATGTTTTTGTTTATGACATGAGTCCTCAGTCAATATATTGACATTTTTCTATTCATACCTGTCTGTGTGGGCTTCATTTAAACTTTTTGTCATCTATATTTCCTCCCTATCTGCCTGAACTTTTACATGTCAGCTAAATTCAACTTGGTGGGGTTTGATCTCTCAGTCATACACTTTTCTTTATGAACCTGTTTTACGTGGGTCATGAAAAATTATACTGAAGGTCATGGTGAGTCATGGAAGTGTCATTTTCTAAATACCCTCGACTTAACTTATGTACTGGGTGCACTGAGTGTCACAGAAAGTGTCCCCATTTCTTTAAACGTATTAATTTCCAGGAAGAAGCTGACAAAGATCACAGAGAAACTTAATAAAGTTATATATAGGTAATAAACTGAAAAATGCCTTGCTGTCCCCACTCACTACCTGGCGTCTTCTCTATGCCTGTCCTCTAAAAAGAAAACATTAAATTACTTTGTAAGCGTGATGCCCTTTATTTTTTACTTGGCTTGCAGACCAATTACATCTCATCAAACTAATTGCCACTATGAACTTTCTAAGTAGAGTTGAAATTGTGCCTCTCTGTTGCTCAGTGACTATTAAAAACACATCACGATTCAAGGCCCTTTGCCAAAAATGTTGTCACTTGATCCATTCCTAATTTTGAAAGGGGAAAATTATTTATTTCGCTCTCCAAGTCCAATTATTGTTCGTCTGCTTTTTGTGGCTGTTGCTGGTAAAATGTTGGCTAAGAAAGATGGTAAAAAAATTAAAATTTACAACTTTTTCAGCAATTTTTTCTACTATATATTGTATTTATATGTTCTTCTCTTACTGAATGTATTGAAAAAGGATAAAAAACAAACAAATTTAGCAGTTTTAAATGTGAACTGCAAGTTTTGTTGTAAAGCTTTGTAAAAGATTATGCTTGACACGTTCACATCAGAGCTGCACATGAGAAAAAAGATTTGTACTTTAATTATCTCATTATGTGTGATCTTTATTCATACTGCGTGATGAACAAAGATTCATCTCGCCGTGAGCTCATACTTTTACATTAGCTGGCACAGTTTATATCTCCACCATGTGAATTTTTTTTTTGAGAAATTTCTACTGTAAAAATGAGTGTGAACAGTTTGTTAAGGACTCCCTCCATAAGTACACAGACATGAGCCGTGAAGGCATAGATGATTGACAAATTGATTGACTTGCAGAGTTCAGGTCTCAGCCTAACATAAAACCTTTTGGGTTGAATTTGCACATGTGAGCCAGACCTTCCTGTGCACATCAGTGATTCACCAGTAACCCCAGTCTTATCATTACCTGATTGGAAATAAAAGTCTGTTTGGCATGCTTTAATGGGCCTGAAATTAGCTTCTAATTATCCACTGACACTGCTGGAGCATTATGCACGTGACTTCACAATTGGAAGGTGGAATAGCTGGCACCAGACTGGGCAACATGTGGAACATGTGCCTCAGGCTGAGCATACAAACACTTACTGGGATTATGTTGCAGCCGTACAGCCAGAAATCAAACTGTTGCAATGTTTTTTTTTTTCTAAGGTTGTTAGGAGATTGATTTATTGTTGTTTGATCGGTAAAGCCAGATAGCTTTATTGGGAAAAGAAGAAAATGTTCATCAAGGCTTTTCTATTCATAGTTATGATCTTGTATATATGAAAAATGTTTTACACCTTTTTCTTTATACCAAGACATACTACTATCATGGATTTTATACTGTCTGAAGATTTACAATTTAATTTAAGCATTTAAAAAATATATATAAAGGATTGAAAACATTTGTATTTCTAGACAATGAGATATATCTCTGTTCTCACTTGTTTATATTTTCTAATCTTGTGTGACTGATGGTTGTGTTTGGATCCTCCAGATGCAGACAGACAAGACGCCATCAACTTGTTCCTTCAGGTTTACCAGCCGTCAGAGGGCAAGGCACATCTATGGGAGCTTCCCACTGACTTTTATCTTCATCAGAGGAGCACCATGGCCCTTCAACACAACAGACACAGGTAAGGAAATGACTTTATGCCCATTGGTATAACCCCCCCTTCATGTTACACACACAGACATCGATCTTATGGCTTAAAATACTGGAAATTACTAGTTAACACAGAGCAAGTCTCTCGACAACTCAACACATAAAGGCATCAAACAGTGACGATAGCATCATTTGAAAGAGCATCTTATTAAGAAAGGAATAAGAAACATGTTTCTTGTTTAAATTAAACATAATAAAAGTACATTTACCTGCGGTATAAATACTTTTGTGCTTAACTTTGTGCTGTGTTCCTGTTTCATTGGTACTATTTTTTTGAGGTTTTGACCCAGTATCATTTGCTACATGTGTGTATGTATTTGTGTTCTCTGCTTTCTTGTTGTTTTCATGCTTACACAAAAGTGGACCTAATTTTCTGTCTCGGACCAGAAGCTTCTGTGGCAACAATGGTCCCAGGAACCAGACTCATTATTCCAAGAAATTAGCACGACTGCAGCTGTAATCAGTTTGGCTGCCACATATTGTCCAGTTTCTCTCTGGTTAGCACAAGGGGGCAAATCACATGGTAAAATCACCGTGAATGCATTTCTTCTTTCATAACGCTGAATAGGAGTCGGGTGTATTCAGCACTACAGTAGGCGGCCATGACAAGCCAATTTCTAAATCTGGGTTAAGTAAAGACTCAGATGAGTGCAGACAAAAGAGAGCAAGCACATCAGTGGTTCTTAGAGGAGATTAATAAATGTTTTCTTTTGTCTACCATGTTTCCAGCTACACATTTTGGTGGTCAGAGGGAGTCCTGTCCTACCTGCCTGTACCTTATGATGAAGGTAACGGTGTCTCTGCATTCAACTCTACTTACTAGGCTCCGCGTTATTTCCAAACGGCATGAAAATGTAAAAAAAAAAAAAAAGCCAAATCATTTGTTGGTATTAGAATTAGAATTGTGTTTCTAGGAAATGTGCCCTCTGAAAACCTTGGCAAATCTATATCACCCTATGTTGTGTTTAAAGCAAAAAAAAAAAAAAAAAAAAAAAAAAAAATAAATGTTTTTTGTTTTTTTTTGTTTTTTAAGGTTTTATAAAAAAGGTTTGTTTGTTTTTTTTTTTTTTTTTATTTTTTTTTTTTTATT
>CAEGAF010018936.1:0-14575 GCA_903067075.1 Micropoecilia bifurca | reverse complement strand
TTGGTCCACGGACCGGTACCGGTCCACGGACCGGGGGTTGGGGACCACTGTGTTAGAATCATGGCAGCAAAACACAAGAACTTTACACAGTTTTTTCCCCAAAACTATCAGACTGAGTTGAGTGAAGCTGTTGGATGCAGGTAATGTAGCTAAAAGATGACTAGCTAATAACAATACAGCACCTTAAGCTTAACAAGTAGCCTGTTGGCTACCGATGTTGTTGTCTATGTTCAGCTATGTACATTAATTTTGCTCCCAAAAAAGTCGCCACCAGGACAGGGGGGCCCAGAACATTTTTGGAAACCACTGGGGGGGCGCGGGAAAAAAAGTTTGGGAACCACTGGATTAATCTGAAAATCTCAGATTCTCTGGTGAAAGAAAAGACCTGAAATTTTCGGAGTTTGAAAAGTTGGAAATTCTCTCCAAGAGCTGAAGAAATATGTGGATTTTCTTTGTTTCAAAAGTAAAAAAAAGAAAAAAAAGAAGTTCAACTTTTGAAACAATGAAAATGACTAAAAGTCTTAAGTTTTCGACTTTTGAAAATGTTTTAAAAATGTCAGATTTTTGTGACAGAAATGTCCTCCTCTTTTTCCCCCATCTCCAGTTGCTCTAATAGTCCTAGCAAACCAAGCAGTTGTGAGTTTTCTTTAACGTCCAGTAATTGAGGCTCATCTCACCCGACACACCGAGGCTCCGCCCCGCGGCCGCCGCTGAATGTAAAGCAGCTCCGGCAGAATAAAGGCATCGCTGAACGACTGGCTCCGTATCCGTGGTTCTGCTTCCTGCTGCTGTGAAACGGCTCCGGACTTTGAACGTTCATCTGAGTCAGACTATGTCAGCTGCCGGGCAGGAAGCCAGCAGGTGAAGAGCAGCAGTCAGACAGAGGAAGAGGAGCAGCTCTTCTTCTTCTTCTTCTTCTTCTTCTTCCTCCACTTGTTGCTGAGTGAAGGCTCGTATTTCCAGAAGCAGAAAGTCTCACTTTCGCTTCATGGCTCAGTTTCCCGTCGCTCTCATCGCGCTGCTGCTGTTCGGACTGGTCGGCATCCTGCTGCTCACCATCCCCTCCCAGGACGTCCAGGACCCGCCGGGGTTCATGGTAGGGTCCGCACTGTAAAACCGGCATTTTGTCTTTAATTGGAAAAACATGAGTGAATTTAAGGTCTCGTCAAGGTTTTTCCTGAATTAAATCCAGAGGATTTTTGGGCGTATAGTGAATTACAAAGTTGACTTTAATCAGATAAATTAAGTGAATTTAACTAATTAAACTACTTTTTTATTTGTCACAAAAATAGTTTGCAACATTTATAAAATACTTTTTTCTTTTTTATATAAATGTGTTATGAGACACATTATCTGTGAAAACATTGATCTCCACCTTCTCTCTGAGCCAGACCAAAAACAACCAGTCAGAGCCAGAGGGCGGGGCTTTGCGCTGCCAATCAAACTCATGTACTCCTTGCTAAACATACTAATGTGGGGGAAACAACTTACCTCTACAGGAAAACCGTTATCTGTTGTCATCAGTGGCTATGCTGACTGGCCTTACCATTAACAACATGCTATGCTAGCTGCATTTAGCACTAGGAGGAGGCAGAAGAGCTCAGTTATGACACAGATTATTCGTCTGTTACAACATAGTTGTGAACTTTATTTTTTTAATAAAAGTTTTATACTGCAGCTTTAAGGTAAAATGCTAAACTCATTGGCTGCTTTTCCATTACAAACGTGCGCTAATGTAAAAAAAAAACAACACAATTTCGCTTTCAATAAATAAGAAATTCAACTAAAATCACACATGAAAAAGTTTGTTCATTAAAAACAAAATCCCCCAACTACTTCCTGTTGCCGTCCACTTGTTGTTCATGTGGCTCATGATGTAAAAAAAAAATCCATTGCAGTTTTGTAAAATAAACCAGTTTAAACACCCTGACACAGTGGCAAAACTTCTGACCAACATTTATAGTCTTGTGTTTCCTTTAAGCAAATTTATTTTCAAAATGTCAAATTGCGCAGTTATATGGTAAATCAGTTTAACTTTTCATGCAAGTAGTTTCAGAAAACTTTGGTGTTTATGCTAAAAAATTTATATCAGACTTGTTAAGCTAACTTAATATTACTTTATCAATTAATTTATTGAACACAAAAATTTTGAAGCAGCAACATTTTTTTAAGTTAGGTTTTACAGTGACTGTTGGTATGATGAAATTGTAAGGAAATTAAGCTCTGAGTAAATGGATCAGGGTTGATACATTAGTCATGCTAATATTCTTTAACGGTAAAGTGGGAGTTTGATTCCTTCCTCAGAAATCGTTTCCCCTGGAGGCGTTTTTACATCACAAAGACAAGAAACGGCTTGTTAGAAACGATGAAAACCGCAGCCTAGTTTCACCTACACCTCCTGTAACAGAATCAGAGCCGAGGAGTAACTATTTACATTTACTCAGTTGCATTTTGGAAATAAATACTTTTTTACTACACTGTACTTTTTACTTTCACTTGACTAAAAACATGTTGAAATACTGCTATCACGTCTGATTAGGACTTTCATCTCACAAATTCAGTTGAAAACGAGAAAATAACATTTCAAACATTCAATTTACATAATTACGGCTTAAAAATAATGAAACTTTGTTAGTGTGAAATAAAAACCAAAACAAGGAGGATTTTCAATGCAGAAATGTCTTATTCTGCCCAACACAGTCACAGGAAAGACTGCTGGCACTGTAGCAAATTAAAGGAAAGTTTAGTTGATGGAAAAAGTGTATTGTAGAAGCTACAGGGATAATCACATCATTTACTTAAAGTTTTTGTGGCCACAAACAAATAGATTGAGAAGGGGAAGATATTTATGTATCACCAGCTGTTCTGTGGTGCTGATGCTAACTTCCTGTAGCCTAATTGCTGCTTTAAAGTGGCATGTGCTTTAGTGTTAACTTCTTGCTTCCTGTATAAGCAAGCTGTACTGCAGTGCTAAGAAAAACCTTCTGCTGTCCCTCCTTACTAATGCTAACTTTCTATATTAGCTAACTGTGTTGTGGTTCTACCTGCAACAGCTAGCAGTAGCATAATGCAAACTTTTTATAGCAATTACTTGTGTTTTTAATGCTAATGCTGAATTTCTGTATTAGTTAAATTCAGTGGTAATTCTAACTTCCTGTAAAAGCTTGCTGTGAGTTAGTGCACTAATACTCACTTCCTGTAACAGCAAGCTGTACTCCAGTCCTAACACAAACTTCTTGCTAGCATTATTAGTGGTAATGCTAGCTTCTTGTGCGAAAACTATTGCTTTTATTGCTAAAGCTACTTTTCCAAAGTAGTTTAAAATGCTTCAGTGCTTCTTGCAGTAATAAGAAGCTTATTCATGTAGTAATTAGCTACTAAACAAAGTAGCAAGCTAATGCTTCAGCGCTAATGTTAACTTTTGTTAGCTGTGTCAGTTCAAATCTTAACTGTAGCAGCTAGCTGTACTCCGGTGTAAAAACTAACTTCCTGTTGTAGCTTGCTCTTATTCAGTGAAAATGCTAACTTTCTGTGCTGCATGGCTAATGCTAGCTTTTATAATAACATGAACAACAGCTAAAGAAAACAAAATGCACTTTTAAAAATGCACTTTGCATATCAAATACAAGTGAAGCATAATCCCACTCTACAGGAAATGCTGAAATAAAAATGTTATGACTGACATTTTTGTGAAAACACTGATAAACAGCAGATGACTCAGTTAAACCGCAGATAATTATCAGAACTTCACCAGAGAGAAAAGTGATAACGAGTGAAACCAAAATGATGAGTAACTGACTGAATTAGCAAAAGCTATTTCCTCGTTTGGTTAGAAACTCTTTTGCAGTGTTGTTTTGGTATTCAGAGCAGGATTTCTTCACAGTTTGGCTCAAGTTTCTACCGCATTGTTCTACCTTAGTTACACAGCCAGACTGATATCCGCTGGTTTTCTTTTTAAGGTTTATTAAAGCTGCTTCATTCGTCAAACTGGCTCACACAAACACAAAGAAATGATTTTCTTACAGCTTCCAGAAAGAGAAGCACAACTTTTTTCCTAAAAAGTGAAAGGACAAAGCAGAGCATGAAAGCTCATTGTGTTTCCAGTAAGTAGGTTGCTGCAGCTCACTGCACAACAGAAATGACAAAACATTTGAAGGAAGAACATGGGAGTAAGAAACCATACAGATACACTTGTGCTAATTTTAGGTTTATATTTGCAGGCGCATATTCTTCTTGTATTAAAGTGTTTTTATTTAGTCAGGCTGAGAAATACCATAATCATCTTGGGAAAACCCGTAATTTTAAACCTTTAAGAACTGTAATTCTCTAGGTAACTTATTTAGGCCAAACTACATAGTCCAGTGTTTTAGGTGGACCAGAGTTTATTTTTTTGGTTTTTATCAGAATTTGATTACACTTTTACACCTGCCCAAACAAACCAAATTTTTTAGACAAATGTAGTGGAGTTTGCTGCACGAGTTTGCTTTTGTCTTTGGTGAAATAAATCAAGCTAATTTTCTTGCTAGCTCTCGTTAGGGCTTTTGTTTTGGTTGTATTTACCCAGAATGCCCTGCGCTGTAGTTCGTTTCCTGCTGTTGGAGCAGTCTCCGAGTTCACACAGGCACCAGAGTTCACTTCATCCGAGGTTTATAGGTAGTTACATCTGCCTCCTTGTTCTGTTTTTCTTCTGCAGTATGGGATTGTCCTGGATGCCGGTTCTTCCCACACCTCTTTGTTTATCTATAAGTGGCCTGCAGATAAACAAAATGACACCGGCGTGGTCACCCAGCACAGCGAATGCTCTGCGGACGGTAAGAATCGGCTCGTCACCACTAAAACCAGCGCTTTGCATGTCAAATACCAGTCAGGTATAATCCTACTCTACAGGCAAAGTCATCCAACTGCCACAACGATTCTGGTTACAAATGCTACAGGTTGGAAAGAAAGACTATCACAAAAGGTCAATACTTTCAGTCTTTAATGCCCAATGGACCTTACCAAGCTCTGCCCAGAAACGCCCTTTGAAAGTCCCACGTGACTTCATGTCTTTATTTTGCTCTGAAAATGGCTGCTTGTGCAGGTAGATGTCATGGAAACAAGCATTTCTAGCCTTACTGGTGTGAAGAAATCCTAACCGTGACATAATAAACCTGACACAACGTTTCATAAATGACGCAGCACAGAGATCTAATCAGCTGATTTTTATGATTCTCTGCCCAACCCTCACTAAGGTAAGGGGATTTCTAGCTACGCTGGCCAGGTCGGGGCGGCGGGCCGAAGCCTACGGGCTTGTCTGAACCGGGCCGTTGAAGAGATTCCCAAAGAGAAACACCCCAACACACCTGTGTACCTGGGAGCCACGGCCGGCATGAGGCTGTTGAAGTGAGTCACTGCGTGTTTTAGCTCTGTACACCTTTGAGCTTTATGCTTTGTTTACAGCACGTGTCAAACTCAAGGCTTGGGGGCCAAATCCGGTCCGCCGCAAAGTTTTATGTGGCCCAAAGAGACACATGAAACGATCATTGTATGCTTAGATGATATTTATCAATTAAATGAAAGCAGTTCTGAATGGAAGAAGATTAGAGTAAATCAGTAAATCTGATTTTGAGAAATCTTTGTTTTTCGTCCAGCATCTCCAGTCCACAGCAGTCGGATCGGATTCTGGCCGAAGTGGGCAGTGAGATCCGGTCGTTTCCTTTCAGCTACAGAGGAGCGGTGATCCTGAGTGGACAGGAGGAGGGCACCTACGGCTGGGTCACCGTCAACTACCTCCAGAGAAACTTCATCAAGGTGCCGACGCATTTTCACCTCACAGGAGGAGCACGAGTTACATAAAACCAAATAACCCCAGTTTTATCTAGGGGCCTTGAAGTCCTTGAAAATCCTTCAATTTCAATTTGAAATTAAAATCCTAGTTTTGGAAAACGTTGCTTATATTTGAATCCAGATATTTTCTGGGTTCAAATATAAAAAGAGATTTTTTTTTTCTTCCTTGTCTGAAGTTAAATCAGACTTAAAGTTTATTGTTTTAGGTCTGTTAGCTTCACTAAAATTATTTCTACTTGCTAAATAGCAGAAAACTTTTTGTGTTTAATTTGAGCAGAAAGTTATTTTACCCTATTTGTTTGGATTGCTTCAAAATGTTTATTATTTTGTAAATTGGCCATCTTGTATTTTATACCTTAAATTTATTGAAGTTAAGATGTTTCATTTTTAAATTATTGCTTTGTTCTCGGTCAGCACTGCAAAAACAAAATATGTCAGTTCACTTGAAATAAGACAAAAATAACTTATAAGTAGCTTTTCAGCAAGAAATAGTAGCTTTTCTAAGTCAATAATCTCTTTATACTGATGAAAAATTAAAAGTGACACTGTCAGATTATTTAACTTACATTTTTTCCATATTTTAAGTGAAATAATCTAATAGTGGAACTATTAGTCACTATTAGTCGAATAGTGGAATAGTAGTCATTTTTATAATTATTAAGGAATTAGTGACTGAAAACAAGCTCCCACATTTTTATGAAGCGTCATCTTTAAGTTAGTTTTATTTGCACTATAAATGATACTAAACATACTTGGTAAGATTTTGCGCTTTTGCAGTGCAGTCAAGCCTACTTGGTGTAAATTTTGCTGTTGAATTCCTTAACAAGACTTTATTAATCCAACAGGAATGAATATCATATTTCACTGAAATAAAACGGTCCCTTTTTTAGATTATTTGTGTCGCTTTTACCTTGGAAATGTTTGGATGTAAGTGTTTGGACGCGGGTTGTGTTGTGCAGTACGACTTTGTCGGCCGCTGGTTGAGCTCCGGCAAAGCGACGGTGGGAGCGCTGGACTTCGGCGGCGCGTCGACGCAGATCACATTCGTTACTCAGGAGAAGGTGGAGAATGAAGCAAACAGGAAGGAGCTGCGTCTCTACGGCCAAAATTACTCGCTGTACACTCACAGCTTCCTGTGCTACGGCCAGAATCAGCTTCTAAAGAGACTGCTGGCTCAAATCGTGAAGGTAAGACAAGGTTTCTGCTCTCAGTGCATCAGAATTTCTCAATAATTTGACTAAGACTGATCTGAGGCTGCACCGATGTGAGCAATCAGTGAAGGGACAAACCTGAAAGTTTCCCTGCAGTTCAACAATCCTTAGGTCCATATTGTGGTTTATACCAGGGATGCCCAACCTCTGGTCCGGGGGCTGTTTGTGACCTTCAAATAAATGTATGTGGTCTTTGACTGCAGTTCAATGGTGAAAATGTGAACTTGCTTTCACATTTTCACCAGCTTGGAATTGGAATATTCCAAGCTTATTCCTAAACAGACAAATGTTAATTAAGTACAACTAGGACTGAATATTCAATTAATAAAAGAATCATCAACTGCAGATTATTTTCTTCTTCTTTTATTTTTATTTTATATAATTCAGCGAAATTTTACTCAGAAACACACTTAGGCACAACCACCTATTATTTAATAGATGATTGTCCTGTATTTAATGTCCTTTTTTTTTTTAAATATATATTTCTTTAACATTGGAGGATGAATATTTCCAGCACCCTCTGCTGGCCAATGTGAAAAACTTCAACAGAATATTTTTATTATCTAACTTTCACTCATATTATTCATACATTTACCTTTTGTAATCTTACATTTCAGTCTGACATTTCAATATTTGACATGTTATAGCTTTGTAATTTATTGACTCTAATTCAACATGGCCGCCTTGTTTGTGTGTTTCAGTCTCAGGGTTACGCTCCAGAGATCAATCATCCCTGCTATCCTGCAAACTTCACCACGACAGTGAAAATGGAGAATATCTCCGGCTCGCCATGCACCGAGGAGTACAAACCTGAAGCCTACAACCTTCAGAAGAACTGGAGCTCAACGCTACGTGGCAGCGGGCATTATAAGAACTGCTTGGGCAACGTGTCTGAGCTCTTCCTCTACAATGGCTGTAACTACTCGCGGTGTTCGTTCAACAATGTCTTCCAACCAAAAGTCACCGGCAGCTTCGTGGTGAGAAAAATTTGTTAAACTAATTAAAGATAGTTTTAAAAGTAAAGCTTTCTTTTAAGAAGATGTTGATGTATTCTGTGTCAGATGTTTCACTCACATCGGGATGCCGGATGCTTGAAACTGAATTTATAAGCTACTTTTTGCTTATATTGGCTCAGATTTTTCGGCCAATTGAGCATAAAAAGTTAATTCCAACACAGTCAGATGAACTTAAAACAATAATAAATAAATAGTAATCTTGACCAGGGCTGTAACAACAAACTTGTCATAATCGCATGACAAATTAAAACAAACAAGTGATATATTGTTTTTTTTTCTTTCTATTTACCAAAAACTGGATGAAAAAAGTCTTAAGTCTGGTGTTTTGGTCTCATTTTTTGATGACTTTGGGATATTGAATTTAGGATATTTAGAATATTGAAATGTTTTCTAGTTCCAGTGTTAAATATACATTAAAATTTAAAGTTTACTGATCTTTCACAATGTGTTCTTGCATTTTTATGCCATTAGCATTAAATTAGAAAATGGTCTGAGAACCGCAACATCATCTTGTCCTCCATCAAAACGTTACTCAGCTGGTTCTGACAAGGCAAAACACTGAGTTTCACATCTTTGATCCCAGTAGACATCCACAATTCGTAACACGCTTAAAGTCATGAAAGGAGAGCAATTTGAGATTTTCAGCAACAAAATCTCTGGGTGGTAAAGCCAGTGAAGTTGAGGATTGGTGAGGCTTTGGGTTTGTTTTTCTCCGATACCTTAGAAACGTATTTTTTTGTCCAAACCTTTGCATCAGAGGCCAAAATCGCCCAATTTAAACGTCTTCCAGGCCAAAACCACGAAGTGTAAAAAGCGTTCAGTTTTAGACTCTGAAATTGATTTTAACCCCAATCAAACCAAAACCAGCTGATTTCTGATTGATGTTATTGATTGGAGATTATCACTTCTGTTTGTGTTTTCCTTTGGGGTTTTTTGTAATTACCACTTAAAATCCACTGTGTTTCATTAGAGATCGGTTGCTAGGCAACTAGCAAAGCACTACAAACTTGCTGTCTCTTGCAGGAAAATTAAAGCAGCACATATCCCTCTGTGGAATAAGATGCTATTAGCCCTGAAGCTGCAGATTAAAAATGCACTGAGGCGCATAAATTATGAACACGTCAAAACAAGATGAGGGAAAATTCAGCTGTAAAACTCTGTTCAGCCCTGAGGCGCACAGGAAAACACGGGACAGTCATATTGTCTGTGCTTTGATTTAACCAGTTTCTACATTTAATCTCTCTTTTTCTTTTTCTTTTCATCTCCAGGCGTTTTCTGCGTTCTACTACATTCACTCATCCCTGCAGCAGATCGCAGGGTTCAAGGTCAGAACGCCGCCGCAGCTGGAGAACGCCACCAAGAAGGTGTGCAGCATGAACTACAGCCAGGTAAACAATTTAATCTGACTATTTAACACATTAATGTCACATAGAGGTCAGCAGAGAACTCGAGTAAGAACAGCACCACTTTAACATATTTCTACTCAAGTAAAAAGTAGCCATCCAAGAGGTTACTCAAGTAAGAGTAAAAAAGTATTTGGTTAAAAACTATTGAAATACTGAGTAACTATTACACCATAAGGTGGACCAAAATGTAAAGTTAAGTGGAAATTTTGGTATTTAAAGATGACAATGTCAAAAATGTATATAAGTAACAAAAAATATTAAGCATAAGAAAATCAAATGGGTTTTTAAATTAATCTAACAACATATTTGATGCCAAAGCATTTTCCAGTGTTTTTCCAAGTGGGGGCCACCAGACAGCGCTGTTGGAGCATAGATGAAAAATAATTCAAAATGAATCCTACACATTTTTCTCAATCATATATATTTTCTGATATTCAGTATTTTTTAACAACTAATCACCAACCAGAAAATGATGCTCATAAACATTTAAAATCAGGCAGTTAAACAATATTTATTTTCAAAAAACAAAATATTTAGTTTTGTATTGTGAATTAAAACACAATAAAACTCTTTTTTATTGTTTAAAAATATTAAATACATTTTAAATATTACAAATTATGTAAAAATAAATATTTAAATGACAAACCAAGACATTTTTTTGCAAGCTAAATATTTGGCATCAAACTAAAAGTTTTGCTTGGAGCTAGATATTTGGCTATAAACTAAATATTTAGTTTGAATCTGGTAATAGCTAGTAAACTTCATATTTAATTAGCAGGCTAAATATTTAGCTTCAAACTAAATATTTATTTCAAATCCAAATGTGAATCTAGATATTTATTTGGGAAACTAAATATTTAGTTTGAAGTTAGTTATTTTGCTGGCAAACTATAAATTTAGTTAACAAGCTACATTTATTAGCCTAAAGTTCCTTCCAAACTAAATATTTAGAGTTGAAAGTGAACATTTAAACTTCTGTTTAGCTGCAGATGGTGTCTGAGGACACAGACTCCGACCGTCTGAAGAATTTCTGCGCTTCCTCTGTGTTCCTCCAAGCTCTGTTACTCAGAGGATACGGCTTTGACGACGCGTCATTCCCTGACATTTCCTTTCAGAATACGGTAAAAAAACAGATTTTTAACAAATAACTGATGTCTGGTGATCCTCAGTCGTCAGTTTAGTGGGTTTTTTTCTGCAGTCTGGCGGCACGTCAGTGGGCTGGGCTCTGGGCTACATGCTGGACCTGAGCAATAAGCTGCCTGCAGAAAGTGGCGGGGTGAGGAAGACTCTCACCGTCGGAGCGTGGGGACTGCTCCTCTTCCTCTTCATCGCCCTCCTCATCATCTGTGTCTTTCTGCTGTTTCGAGCACGAAGCAAGAGGAAGAAAGGAGGCGATGAAAACGTCATCTAGATACAACATCATGCCTCCAGAGCTGTGAAGAAAAGAAACACGCAGGACGTTTGGTTTTTGTTGTTATTGCTTCTTCCAGCAACTTCAGTGTAAATCTGCTTGCCCACCATCTGCAGCCTGGCATTTGTTTGAGCTGTTTGTCTTTTTTAATTAGATTCATAAACAACATAATCTTGCAATGACGCCAGACAGCCAATAAGTTTGAACTTAACATGCCTGTTTGACCTGGTTTGTAAAGTTACACTGTCAAAAATGAACAGCAATAATTTGGGCTATTTGTCATAAATGGAAAAAACGGGGTTTAATTTTTTAACATAATTTTAACATTTTAATCACATTTATAAATATTAGTTTAAAATTAAATATGAAATTAGAAAAACAAAAAAATGTTTTACAAAGTAAGAACCTTGTTAGGTTCTTACTTTGTAAACTAAATATGTAGTTGAAGCTAGATGCATAACTAGAAAACCAGATAATCAGCAAACTAAATATTTAGCTTTGAACTAAAAAATTCATCATCAAACTAAATGTTTACGCTTAAATATTTAATTAGCTAAGTAAATATGTAGCTTCTGTCTAAAAAAAAAATCCTGGCTTAAGCTAAATATTTAGCTGGCTGATTAAATATTTAGCTTGAAACTATATAGCTAATTAAAAAGCTAAATATTTAACATCAAATTAAATGTTAAGCTAGGAGCTCAATATGTAACCAGCAATCCATATATTTAGTTCCACACACTAAATATTTAACTAGCTTGATAAATATGTAGCTTTCTAGCTAATTATCTAGCTTCAAACTAAACACTTAGCATTTAGCTTGCTAATTAAGTATTGAGTTTCAAGTTACATATTTATTTTGAAGCTAAATATTTCACTATAAAGCTTAATATGGCTGTTTTCACAGGGTTTAGGAACCTTAACTGCCTGTAGCTGAAATCCATGAATACTTCAGGCCTCCTTAAAAGATGCCTATTTTAATACTTCAAACACCAAATATATCTTAATATGCATCTATACTCACAGTAGAAACCATCTTGGCACTACAGATGCTAATAATCAGCGTAAAGAAAAATGAACGCCGCTCCTGGATTGGTCACAGACACAAACCAGAGGTGATTCAATTAGCATTGTGTCTTCGCATTTCAGTTTTCTGTTTCTGTACAAATTAGGCTAACAGTTGAATTTGGAGTTACATTTCACAGAAAAACTCTTGGGACCAGAATTACTGTTTCATTCGTCAGCAATTCACATTTTGAATGTCAATATTGAACTTCAAATCAGCTTTCTTTTGTCTAATTAAACAAGGAATACGTCACTTGTACATTTTATTTAAAATGTAAACATTTTAGAGGAAAAAATGGTAATGTTTTATTTAGCTTGAAGAGCCCTAGAGTTGACCACCTGGTCCCAAAATTAAAAGTCCAAACCTTTCCCTACCAGAAACATGACAAGGCAGCGCCAGGTTGAGCTGACTGCAACACTCTTTAGTGTGTAGGTTTTTACTGAGTGAAGGCAAACGAGTCCATTAGTACCACGGGAATGTTTCATTAAATCACAGATGGAGTGAACTGACCTCCAGGTAACTCCGTCGGTGTTTATAGGAGTATGACATTATTTTTATGTGATGTGTGGTGTTTAATGTAGAGATGCACCAGTCAACTGTAAAGTCTCTAAACTGGCTATTTATTCCACAATCAGCAGGTCAAATACTGAAAAATCTGATTTTGTTTTGTTCTTGACATGTATGAAACCGGAAAACTCCCCCTTTCCTTTGGTCTGTTAACATATCATCAAACAACACGTTTTTTATGCACTGAAGATGTTTAATCCTATGAGATTTTCTGCATAAATTAAGATAATTGTTTAATAATATTGTATATGTTGGACTCAAAGATAACAATGAACCAGCAGCACATTTTTCTACTTAATGGTTCTTGTTTGTTACATTGAGTTGCTGAATCAAAGTAAATTGGACACGAGTTTGTTATAATAGGAAAATATCAATTGGCAGGAATTCATTGAGAGCTACTTCAATACTTGCATATCGAATATTGTTACTTCTCTACACTTTAGAAAATCCATGTTAGATTCCACTGAGCTGCCATTTCGTCCAATCAAGATGGCAGACTTTTTGATGAATAAAAATGTTGTTTGTGACCATTACTGTACATTCTGACTGATGTGTTTAGTCTGCAAATACATTACAAGTGTTAATTTCATGAATGATTGTTTGTGATTTATTTATGGCATTTTGAACGATGTTGAACCTGGAGCAGTGAAGCTGCAAATATCATAAACTTTTACAGCCTTGTTTCAGTGATATTAGACTTAGATTCATAAACATACAGTAATTAACTGAAGTTTCTTTTAATTTATTGTAACACTATCGTGGCACTATTTTAAAAAAAACCCTGCTTCTAAAACATTTTCTGGCGTTTGGTTAGCCAAATATGACCCTCACAATATGGCAGACTGCTTGACGCATAATTGGTAGTGGACAGCGAACACCAACTTCCTGTTACGCTTCAGAGTAAGTAAAAAAGATAAATGCTTTTTGCCTTAACGTTTAATAAAATAATAGAAACAATTCGTGATTTATCTATGTAGTAAACATTTTTGCACTGTTAATGTGTCGCTTAAATTACTCAGTTAACATTTAAAGTTTTCAACATTGTTTCCTGAAACCGGAAGTGACCGTGTTTTCGTTAGCACCATCATGGCGGTGCAGGTTTGAGAGCGCTTTCCTTTAAGTTTTTCTTGTAACGTCCATCTACAGTCACAACAGTTCGCCGGGGTTTTCCAAGCACAGTAGCAGGGGCTGGAGTTTGATGAGAAAGTCCGAGCTTTCGGACTGCTGTTGCTTGCTCTGGTGCTCGGTTTGCTTAAGAGTTGGGTGATGTGCTCCCAGACCAAAGCAGCGGCTGTCATGGCTAACATAGAGCGGGCAGACATCGACCCCTCTGGGGTTTTTAAATACGTCGTGATTCGGGTTTACAGCCGAGAGGAGGGAGACGATTCGGAGATAGAAATAGTCCGAGGATACGGCTGGGCTGAGTACCACGGTGAGTTCTGAGACTGTCCTAAAACACTCCGTATAGACCAGGGGTTCTTAACCTTTTTTGAGGGACCGAGCCGCCCAGTTTCATATGCACATTCACTGAACCCTTCTGTAGTGGGTAAGGATCCCTCTTAGACCCGCCCCCCCCCGACACAGAAAAGACTTTGCGTTATTCTGATTTAGTAATGTAATTATATTAATTGTGTTACCAGCTCCGAAAAGATGCGACTAAGGAGCAGATTTAGAAGTAAACCGAAAGCTGCAGCATTTGGTAAAAACTGTGAGTTTTGCTGAAGTAAATAAAGACACAAGTTCAAATCCCTGCTGAGAGTCAAGCTCCTCCAATCAGGCTCCTCCTCAGCTCTGATTGGCTAAGCAATGTGACGTGATCCTCTGATTGGCTAAGCAATGTAACGTGATCCTCTGATTGGCTAAGCAATGTGACGTGATCCTCTGATTGGCTAATCAATGTAACCTGATCCTCTGATTGGCTAAGCAATGTGACGTGAGCCTCTGATTGGCTAAGCAATGTAACGTGATCCTCTGATTGACTAAGCAATGTAACGTGAGCCTCTGATTGGCTAAGCAATGTGACGTGATCCTCTGATTGGCTAATCAATGTAACCTGATCCTCTGATTGGCTAAGC
>CAEGAF010018923.1:0-11145 GCA_903067075.1 Micropoecilia bifurca | reverse complement strand
AAAGATAATTATTACCTGCTTATATCTATTAAAAATGAAATGACAACATCACTAATGAGAAAATTCAAGTATATCTTCATATTTTGCCTCATGTCAACTATTAAAGTCCAAGTAGGCAGTTGTATTTATTTTTTAAAGACAGTTGCAAAATAAAAATAGTCTAATGTGTTTGTAACTTTATCATTCCAATGCTTTTATCAGTTTCTAACATGTCTATAAAATGTCTTCATATTCACCATTAGGCAAAACAGAAACAGAAAATTGGAGTGCATGTTTCAATTAAATGAAAAGATCCATATAACTTCAATGACTATGATATAACCATTTTAAAGCAAAAAAAAAAATTCTCCACAATGTATTTGGTAAATGGGTTATAAAAAACCTTCAGATGATCTGTTGCAGATGCAAGTGGAAGGAAGTGAAAGTAAAGCGGGGATATTTCCACTGCCAAAGAGCAACAAGTGTTAACACTAGTTAACTTTTAGAGCAGGGACTAAAGGTGATGCATTTAATCTACTGAAACTGCTTTTTAATAAAAACTCTTTACAACTTACATGCTACAAAGCAGCAGTTTTTGACAGAAAAGTGCAGTGAGCTCTGGTTCTATAAGAGCTAAACCTAATCAGCTGAGTTACTTTTTATGCATCAACAAATAAAGTACAAGAATAAACAAAATAATATGGCATAACATTTAAAAAATTACTGAATGGTTCAAGTATAAAAATACAACAGCTCAAAAGAAAAGTAACACAAATTTATCTAGCTTGATTACTTAAGCTTTTTCGCAATGTTCCTAAAAATGTACCTGTTGGTTATCTATGATTATTTTTGACAAAAACAGCAGAACATGTTTCAGATTAAAGTATAGAAACAATCTTTTGTGTAAAATAAAAACCCGCAGGTGTAAAAATTCGTATTATATTATGTTCCTTCATAGTTTTCTGACTGTGTTCCCACTCACCAATAATAAGATGTCTTCTCCGCTCCAATGTTGAGTTAACTGGATTTTAGAAAGGCGTTGTAAATGAAAACACAGTTCACTTAAAAAAACAAAGTTTTACTATTTATTTCTGTCTGATGGTGAAAATATGGCTACAAAACTAATTCAGTAAACATTCATCTGGTTCTGCTTTTCTGATGTCTGAAGAAGCTCCTGGCTAACGTTAGCTTTCCTCCTCTAATTGTTGATATGCCTTGTTGATAATTTGACTCCGAACTTACAGAAAGAGTCTTTCTTCCGTCCTTTAAGTTAATCATTTTGCTTTTAACACACATTTATCAATAAATGGCATTATAGCAGAGCGCTGCTCTGTGATCAGATGAGTTTCAGGCCAAGGAGGAACTAAGCCTTGGCAGGAACAGATCACAAAACACAAAAAAGGCAGACAGGCTCTCTTTAAGTGCTCTTTCATGCTGCTATTAAAAGATCCATAAATCATCAAAATTTACAATGTTCCATGTTTTTAATAAGCCCAAATCTGCGATTTTATAATCTACTTTTTCATTACCAGACTGCATCTGGACCGGCTTGCCATTCGATTCGAATTCAAACTTCGAGAAAGGCTTCTTTGGAGGGTGTTTACGGTCTTGAACTCAGCAGCTTGTCAGATTTAAATCTTCACAATAAGAAGGAAATATATACTGCCCTCTGAATGTCAAATAAAAGTGTTCAAAGCTGATTAAATCGGCTTACACAATAATAATCAGAAGAACACGAGTAAACAGATGATGCACCTGGTTCCTGTAAAATAACTTCAGTTTGATTATCTTCCACATCTAAAAAAAAAAAAAAAAAAAGTGGGGGAAAAAAAGTGGTAATATTGACTAACCACACTGAATTAGCGCAAAGTAATCATGACACTAAATTTCTGTCGTCTTATAAAACAGTGCGACACAGATTGCAGCCTGTTTGGTTGTTTTCTTCTTCGATCTCCCCCCTCCAAATGACAGATTAGCAGAACCCAGAGGATGACCCTCACCGGAACATCTGGACAACACCTGATCCGAAGGAGGCTGCCCACCGGACCTCCACTGAGCCGCATTTAACAAATGAGGGGTTTTATTGCAAAGAGAGGAAGGAGTGGGAGGTATAGACCAACCTTTGTCCCATCGCTGGATTAATCTTTCCAATCAGAAAGTGAGCAGAGGGATTTTCTGACTCATTAATTGGATGGTGTTTGTTTAGTGGGGAGTAAGTTTTAAGTTCAACTCACCTGAGCTGTTAAATTCACAAAAAAACTGCTTGAATCTCTCAATTCATGGTAAAACTTTATTAGAAGAGATACTGAGAAACTGAGTGTGAAAATACAAGGCTGATCTGCGTTATATTTCGAGAGATGCCTGCAGAGGTCACAAATGAGCTGAGAGCCAACAGGCAGACAGAGAAGAGAAGAGAAGCAGCGCAGACACAGGAGCTACAGTAACACAAAATAAAAATGCTCTTTTCCTTTATGTGACTGGAAAACACCCTGAGGTCGGGGATAAATAGTGGAAGAAATTTGTACAGCGTTAGGAAAAGATAACTTTGTGGCTATAAAAATGCGAGCTGTGGCCCTGCAGCATGGAAGGCTGGAATTATCTACATGCAAAGGAAAAAAAAGAGCTTAATTCACTCCATCTTTATCGTCTTTAGGATAGGAACCACTGAAGCGACTTTTATGAATAGAAACGAGATCTAATCCCACAATGCTGAGTTATCTTCAAATTGGACTGCTTGAAATGTGCCCACTTATGAAAAACAAGACATGTGTTGAAGTTGAAGTCCTTTCCGTAACATACAATGTCCAAAACTTTATTATTATTCTTTTTTTTAATTTTAAACAATGCAATAGGTGGAACGAGTTTACGGCTTCGGCATGGAGTGCAACCAGCAGCCTCCGCACTAAAGAGAAAATAACTTGGACCAGAGCCACCGCATGTGGCTGTGTAAAAGTCAAAAGAAATATTTTGAAACACAACAAACATGAGAAACTATATTAAATACTCGCACTCAGACGTGGAAGAGAAACAGCTGTCAAAGTTTAAGATGGCGTCGCAGCCTTCTGATTTGTAAACAAATCAAATGGTGAAGTGCTCAAAGGTTCCCACTGTTCTCGTTACGTTGAGCTGAATTTAAACGAGAGCTGGCAAGCTGCTTGTGGTATGGCGGAGAGACTGGTTAACCAGGTGACATCAGCTTGCCCTGAGCATTTTTGATTGATTATCAAACATTATTGCAATGTTTTCTAGCTACTTAGTTTTAAACACAAGCAAGTTAAATCTGGTTTTATTTTCTGTTCAAAATGTTAGGGTAAAAACTTTTGACACGATCAAACTGTGGTGTTTTATCTCCAGTTTATAATACAGTAGGACTCTCACTGAGGCTTGCAGTACGCTCAGCAGGGATGGGGGGCTTAAGACCGGACTTGACCTGTTTTTTCCTGGTCTCGGTTTTTTATGCCTCAGTCTTGGGTTCAGTCTCGGCTTGTTGGGCCTTGAGAAATTGGGTCAAAGGCAGTTCGAGACTCCAGTTTGTTGTGCGTCAACAAACAACAAACTGAACGAGAATTAAAAGCGACGCAAGTGATCAGAACGCAGCTGCATCCCACCATCTCAGAACAAATTCAATATTATTGCTCATGATCACGAAGCCGTGTTGCATGTGAATTTTAACGACACCAGACGACATTTGGTCTGTGGATTTCAATAAGAGCGTCAGTGTGATCACGTGCAGTCTAGCTTTTGTTGAGCAAATAACCTGCAATCTGACTGTGGAAAATAATTAAATTTGTTCTTCAAAAACAGGAAGAATTTGAAGAAGGGGAGAAGAATAAACACAGAGAAACTTGTAAATTTTGTCCACTGCCTGAATTAACCATATGCAATGTGGACATCTGCAGCAGACACAAGGAAAACCACGTAGCAATAACTCTATGTTTCAACACTAAGTGGCTAAATAGAAAAAAAGTAAATAAACACTGAATCTGCATATTAGAGCTGCAGAAAAAATGTATTTTAGGGAATCACATTTTGAATCGATTCAAAATGCTCAAAATTAATTTTATAATGCTTTTCTATCTTAGCCGCTTCTATTTGAGAATTTACTGCGAACTGCATTACGTGTCTCTCCCGACATAAATATTTTTAATAATTCTTTAATATTTTTTTATTTAAGAATAAAATTACTACAAGGTTTTGCAAGGTTTTTTTTCTTGTGTCGTTTCGGGAGCTGACGGTCTGACGGTACAACCCGTTTCCTCGCTAACTGATCATTACATCAGTAGGAGGGTTAAGAAAAAGCCAGACAGATAAGCTAACCTAATACTGGTAATTTAAGCTACAAACCTATTTTTATTCAAAAATAAACTGTCGACTGAATAGAAAAATGTATCTCTGAATTAAAAATCTTTTCTGAATCAAATCGTGATCCTAAAAATCGGAATTGAAAACATAGACACTGAAAGATTTGCATCTCTACTCTACACCCGTAAAAACAAAATGTAACGCTATTGCAACATTGTCTTAGCCACACAAGCCACCTTTTAAATTAAAGCACAAACTGTGCTCTTTCCTGCGGTATCGGTATCACAGCTCTGCATGTAAAACTCAATTAACCCACAGCCGATGTAGGGGGGAAAAAAAAGACTAACTTATCTTCGGTGTTTTATGCTCATAATCCATGTGGGAGAAAATATCTAATCTGTTGTCGCTGTGTCTCAGTGATTTTTGATAGTTTTTGGCTTTTCCCTTTACCTGTTGTCTGCGTACCTTTTTTAAATCGCAGTTTCTATCGGCTCTGATGGTTTGGCCTTTGTGAGCTAATTTCCATGTTGACATAGAATAATAATAATAATAATATTAAAATGCCTAAAGATTTATTGACATGTCCTGGATATGTGTCTTTAGGAGCAGTAAACTTTTTAGCATCCGATCAACTGTTTTTAGATGGCTTTTAGATGTTTTTCTTTTTTTAAGTATGACAACTATTCTTACTGTTTTTGTAAATTTAGCATACAACTCTTGTGCAAGGTAAACTGATTAATTTAGTTTAGAAAATGTATATCATTTCATGTCTACTCATTCTTGTGCTATACAAGAAGCAATGCCTTTAAATGTTTGTCAAGGTTCTAAACATTCAGCCTCGATTTTAGTCTCCCGGACTTGGCTCCGTCCCTGAAGCCAAGTTCCAGTTATTCAGAGTGAGTTTCTGACTGTTTCATTGTTTCTGTACTTTCTGGCCTATGCTCCCAAGACCTCTGCTCTAAAATCTTTGCGTTTTCAAGCTTTTATTTTCTGCGAGCCACACCTGACAATAAAAGTTGGGTTTTTTGCCGCGGTCCCGACTGACATCAAACCTCCGCTTAAGTCTACGGTTTGATATTATAAATACTCCGACTATTATTCAGAACACGTAAATATCTCTCGCAACCTTTTACAAAAGAACAAACCAAACAAACAACAAACAAAAAAAATATATACTGCTGTGCCTTGTCAAGAGAAAAATGATGGGAGCTGGCTGAACAAACAGAACAAACTGTCCCACCCTATCAGTCAGAAGACGATCCTGCAGCCGAGCCATGCTCCAAACCACACAACTTTATTTCAAATTCAAGTGAAGCCCCTTTTTGTTTCCAAATACACTAATTACTGTACGACACACTGATTTATGTGCAAAGAGAAACATGCAAACTGTGTCCACTTAATCATACTTTGCAGCCACAAAAAGAACTCACAGGCAGGATGATTCCATACAATTACTGCATTCTGTGGCTTTCGTACAGAGCGCTGTATGTATCATGGCTGTTGTGTGTGTGTATGTGTGTGTGTGTGCGTGTGTGTGTGTATGTATATGGTGTGGTGGGGAGGGAGGGGGGTCTTTTCCCACTTGAAAGAGCACAAAGAAGAAGATTAAGGGGAACATCTAGTTTCCTGTGCTCTGTTCAAGCAAACACAGCGAACTCTTCAGAAACTGATAATGATCTTGTGGGAGATGAATTATGCTGCACCAGTAAATTCCAACAAACTGAAATGCAAGTTAAAACAAACATGATCAACCAAGAGCTGGAAATAAAAAAAAGACGACGCAGGTTGGATAACGTGCCTTCAGTTATCTACAAGAGTAATGCAGAGGCAAAATAAAAAAAAAATTAACCAACTTAAGTTTTCAGAACATTTAATTTTTTTTGTTGAGTTAAGAACGCACCCGGGAAGTTTCTCAGATTATAGCGATCGGGACGGAAAAGGCGCCAGAAGGAGGGAGAAGTGATAGGACTAAAGAAAATGTGGCTAAAAACTAAAACTATGGATTGATTTTTCTGTATCACACAGAGCTGCCTGTGTTTTCAAAAGAGAGTAGATAACTACAAGGCAAAACAAAGTGCTTTCAACTTCTGTTTATGGCGAGTCCTCTCTCTCTCTTTCTCTCTCTATCTCTCTCAGTGTGATGTCACCTCTGTTCTTATTATAAATAATAATGTTCACTCGCTGGAGAAAGGAAAGAAAATAAATATCCTGATTGACAAAACTGGTTGTACAACCACCACAAAATAAAGATCAGTGCATGTCTCTCCTCTCATGACATCCCTTGGATTTCTCCTGTTTCCACACTAGTAATTACTTCCCTGCAGAGCCAAAATGCTGCTCCGTTTGACTTAAAAATGCCTCGGCTTCGATTGCTCAACAGAATTTCAAAGTCAGAAATCCAATTTGTAGCTTCACATGAACAATTAACACGACATTTAAGAGTGCATGACTCGAGGAATCGTGCTCCCAACAACGTTTTCCAAATGCTCACCTGCGCTGCGGCGTCTTTCGCTTCCCAGGTCGTCGTCGCTCAGCCCGACTCTCTTCCTGCAGCAAGAGTATAAAAACAGAAAGACAAAAAAAAAAAGTGAGTTATAAAAATTAAAGACGGTGGAACATTTCCTGCCTGTTGTTTCAACTTGCACTGTGAAATATTATTGAGCTTCGTGATTAATTGGGACGCACAGTACGAGGTTTAGCAGCGTTCTTTTCACTCAACACACCCCTGGCAGCACAAGTTGGGAACAGGACATTCTTAATGAAACAGTTCTGCTGCTGCTGCTGGACGTAAAACCGGCTCAAATTTATCCACACCTTCTTTTTTTTTTGTAAACCATACGTTTTAGTCGTTTGTTTCAACTACAAATCGAGTTATTACGTTTATTTTCCAGAGCAGAGCCAGTCTGAGATGAATCAAGGTTTACAATATGAAAATGTACCAACACATCTGCTGCTGCTGGGAGCCGAAGTGTCTCCTGAGCAAGTCCACCCCGCTGCCTCATCGACAACCGCTTGTGCAAACACACAACAAGTAAAGACAGGGAACACAGTTGGTTAAAAACTCCTCTTTATAGTCCAAGCACACACTCCTGAAGTGCTCCTGTTCCTGCTTCAATCCTGCAGGCTCGCAGTTCAAACGCGCCGGACGACATTGCACAACACATGAAAGACGACAGAGTAGGTGGTTTTCGGTTTGAATATTAGGCCTGGTTTAATTCCCCTAAAATTCATCCGTGACCGTGATATGGGCACGATTCTTTGAAGACGAAGATTATGTGCAATTAGGGTTTAGGTCATGCCGTTTCAACATTTCTTCCATTTGCCCTGGCCCGAGTTCAGTTCCTGAGTTATCGGAGAGCGTATTTACACTTTATGAGCTTCAGACTGAATGAATCCACATCAAGTTTGACCTGAGAACAATATTACTGTTTCAGGCTGCCAGTAATCTAAGCTCCCAGTCCTTTTCTGCGATAATATTCTAATGAAACTAAAGTGATTTTTCACTAACATCACATCGCTGGCTTTAAAATAGCTTGTTGAGTCTTTTTTTTCCCTCTTTCCTTACTAATAATACAGACTACTTTTGTTGCAAGTTTGCTAGAAACGTAACCCAAAGAACCGGCATTGCTCCCTTCGCTTGCTTCCAGCTCCTTTCAGAATGCTCAGAAAATGTGTAAACTCTTAAAAAAAGCTATGTATTTTAATTTTCATTAAAAGAAAGAAAACAGATGGAACAGCTAAAAAGAAAGAAGCAGCAGGATGGATTGCAGAGGGTTAAAGCAATGTAGTGTCCTGGGCTGGTTTTCTTTTCTTCTCCCAACGTTTTTTTTTTCTCTCTCTCTCTCTGATTCACAGTGGAAAGAAAAGGCCTTTTCCTTGTCCTCAGTTGAACTCCACATCAGCTTCCTGTTAGAAAGGCAAGGAGGAAACACCCAGAGCAATATGCAAGTGCACTCGCACACACAAACACACACCATGAAGGTACAGAGGAAGGCCTTCACCAGCGGATTCCTCGCTGCCAGAGAAATTAGGTCAAGCACTTAAATGGCCCTGCACCGAGATTTAAAAAGCCAAGCGCAGCGGAGGAATAAACGTGGATGCAAACGGGGCGCCTGTTGCACGTAAAAAGAAAAAAAAAGTACAATACACACACACACACAAGCTGCGGCTGGCCACATTAATAACTCCACCGAAAACGGAAACAACCAGAGGCAGGCGTCCAACTGCAGATAAATGTGCCCTCCGTCCGTGTGTGTCACACACACACAATCTCATGCATTATGTATTTTAAAGACACTATCCAGTTTGGGTGTTTTGTTTCCCCTCCCCCCCACAAATAAATGTACACTAACTATAAAAACCTAATTAGGTATGTAAGTGTGGGCTCCCACTGCGGGGTTTCACAAAACATAAAGAAAAGTGCAAGATGAAGAAAAGGAAAGCTGCTAAAGCTGCTCCGAGGGTTGGTGACATCACAAGAGGCACACAAATCGAGACAATTACTTGGCACAGCAACTTTAATAGGGGATTTTAATTGAAGACAAGCAAATAAAGAGGAAAGAAACTAACGAATAGGAAAGACATTCTGAGTCAAGTTTGATTTTACAGAAAAGTTAGCTAGTAGCTTGAACAGCAGCACCTAGCTAAAGTACAAGCTAAAATACTACATCTTTGACCCTAGCAAGGTTTCCCCCAGAAAACTTGCTAAGCCTGGTGGTTGGGGTTCTGGGCAGTCATTCATCCAGCAGCCCGTCGTGTTTTTGAGTTACATTTTTTTTTTAAAGTTGACAGGGAATTTGAAAATGACACTTGATAATTATGTGTTATTGAAAGATTGGAAGTTTAATACCTGAACATCAACAATAAAGTCTTAAAAAATGCAAACATTTTAAAAAGACTTAAATAAATAAGCAATGCTAAGCCTGCTGGGGGCACAAGTAAAGCCTGGTAGCCCACCAGGCTTATAAAACACAGAGGGAAACACTGCTGTAGCAAGTGATTCATTTGACCTTCCATGCGGCTACAAATCAGATAAAAAGGATATAACACAGAAGATGTGACTGTGAATAAAGTAAAAAAAAAATCCACTTATAGCACCAATTTTTATAGTTTCTGTCCACTTTTTGAATAAGAGTGAACACAGTTTCGCAATATAATATCAGTGATGTAGCAATCAATCAGCATGAGTAATGGCAATAATGTGACTTTCTAAGTAAAGCAGCTGTGCATAAGTTGGTTGCAACCAAATGTTGCTGCTGGTGCAAAACTTGAGATGCATCAGCGCAGCCGGTGTGGGGAGTTCGTCTAAAACCCTGTTTTACAAGACTTTCTAAGTGTCTCGCCATGCAACACTGCAGTATCAGCCAAGCATGTTGGAGGAGAAAAAAAAAAATTAAAAAAATCTCCGGGCCCCCTGACCTGAAACGCCCTGCAAGAAACAACACACGCCATCGCCATTACAGCCAATCAACTATTCATAGAAAAGCTGTGCTGGGCCTGATCTCAACGTTTAGGGTTTCAATCAATTGCGTGAGATATGAGAGTGCAGTGGTGGGAGTGAGAGGGAGGATGAAGCTGCTGAAAGCTAATGAGTGAAAATTTGGGTGAATCAAAGCAGCCCCCCATCCCCCCTTCCTCCACCTCCTCCTCTCTCTCCCCCCTCCCCTCCTAAGTCCTTGTCTCTATGTTCCCCCACTGCCACAGCAAGGCCCTGGTGCTACAGGGCAGCAGTGCAAATCAGAAGATAATCGCGCCAATTTTCACTCTACAGCCCTGTGCTTTCTCTGCCTCACCGCCACAAAGTGGAGAAACGAGAGCCAGCCCATTGTGTGAGAGCCACCTGTGTTTCTGTTCCATTTTCTCCAAGGCACAATGGCATTTTCCTGTTTATAGCCATAGCTGCGCTTTATAAACACGCCGTATCAGGGGTAGTAATACATCACATAAAAGAGTGTGATAGCTGGAGCTGCGGCCAAGGGGTCATTGTGACCCAGTTCATTTTCTGCCTCCTGACAGCTCTGTTCCTCTTTCCAGTTAAAGAGTGAAGGAGGGGGAAAAAAACACTGAGAAAGTCATCATGTTTCACACTAAGCACAGATCTTTTCTTGGAAAACTGATAGTATGAGCAGCATCTTACTCTAACCGGCCAACTGCCCCCCCCCCTTCCCACCACCACCACCTAGCTTACACATAAACAAAGCAAAAATACAAAGCCAGATGTGTAGGAGAGGAGCCGAAGGAAGCGGCAAACTTTTGCAATAGCTTGTTAAAGTGAGCAGGTTTAAACTTTTAGACTCGTCCAGAGTTCAGCCGATGCTTCGCAGTGCGACGGGGACGGAACATTCTCACTTGCAGAATAATATGTTGGCATTGTAAAGTAAACGTCTAGCTGCAGCAGGAAATGCGTGGTTGCATTTGTCATCCCTTGAATGCAAGAGACCACATCGAGTTATTTTAGGAGGATGAGCAAATGTGCCGATTAATTATGCATAGCTAAGCAGAATTTTGAACAAAAGTGAACTCAGAATGAACCAGGCGTGTTTGAGAGAACGACCCCACACCTTAAAATCATGAGAAATTGTTGTACTTAAAGTAAAATGTTCATTTTATTCCTGAATTAAGGGTAGAAGGCAATATATATAGAGACCCTTTACTGCATTAAAGCTAGACATCAGTTTTCTGTGACATTACTCAAACTCATGCTCGATGTAGTTTATATTGTTTTCTTTGAATCGAGATGAAATCTGCCTTGCAAAAAAAAAAAAAAAAAAAAAAAAAAAGGAAAAAGGCCAAACCTTTTTTTACAAAAAAAAAGGCAAACCGGTGGTTGTTTTTTAAAGTTTAAAAGAATTTTAAAAAAAAAAC
>CAEGAF010018907.1:0-31344 GCA_903067075.1 Micropoecilia bifurca | reverse complement strand
TTGACTCAGTGCGTTATAGTTACACATCGCTTAGCATTTGTTGCTGCGCGTTTGCACAGAGTGAAGAAAAGACGAGAACAGCTGGACAGACAGGCTGAGAAATGAAATGCAGGTGATCGGTATCGGTAACAGAGCCTATGATCGGCCGATCCCGATAATCACCGATTTCACGAAAATCGGCCGATTATGATCGGTGACCGATCGATCGGCACACCTCTAGCAGAAAGAGTAGAAAACCGAGACGGAGAGGACAGAGAGGCAAGACGAGACGAAAAATAACACATAACAGGAATAAACAAATAAACAGCAACAAAGAACGAGAGGGAGATTGTAGCTTCTACAGTCTCTCGTTAGAGATGGTAATCGGTCATCAGCAGCCTGTACAGCACAGAGCCAGAAATATGTAAAACATAGAAATTATGTCTGAACTAAGTGGGAAGAAATACAACAGCTAAAGAATGTTAAAAACTCAAAATAATTCAACCATAAACCATCTAAAGTATTAGATCATTATTTATGCAGTTTTGGATGAATTTGGCTTTTAATCTGCAACAGATTGATTATAAGGGGACTAAAATTAAAATTTATAGTGTTGCCTTCTATATATATCTCTTTAGCCAACTGTAAGTCAGATGATGTGACATGTTTATTTTAAAGAACCTCGACTTCTCCAGGCACTACAGTCAACCAGTCTCATCCCACCAAACCCAGAAACTGTATTTTTCATCTTCTCACAATATATCAACTTTTAAAGATTATCCGTTGAGTTTTAAAGACTCTCTGGTTAGTGAGAGTCTAACCAAATTACTATCAGTTGTAATTTTTTTGTGCATCGCTTAGATTTCTAAAGAAACTGAATCAGTCTTTCAGTTTTTAGTCAAATCAGAGACTCTGTCCATTTCTAGTGTCGAGTCTAAATGTTAAAAAATTAATATGGGTTTTCACAAATGAATGAAGCTTTAATCCACAAACTGTTTTAAAGAACTCTTTCGCGGCGGATAAAACTTCTGTTTAGATTTGATAACCATTTCAATCAGAATCACGAACGAATCACTTTACATAGAATCCCAAACTCTCGGTTTGTCTGTAACCATTTATTTTCTACAAGTTAGCCAACATCTCCAATCAATTAGAAAAAAAAGCTTCATCTAAACAAATTAAGTCATGGTGACACCAATTGGAACAATTCTTTAGACAAACTAGATGAATTACGTAGTTTAACACCTCTAGTTGGTATTCAGTTTGTATTCAACAATTCTTCACAAGTACATTAAAATAAAAGCATGCAGGTAAGATTTTATTTTTGCCTTTGTGTAGCTGTGTGAACCACTGAAGCTGCCACCAGCATAAAATCTCATCTTATTTAAAGGCGATCAGCAATCAGGTCCTTCATTTTAGGCCAACTAATTTGTTTTGTTTTAATCATGAGTAACTTATTCTTTTGATATATAACCTGTTTTTAGTCATTTGACAGGAAAGTTAACTATTTATTTTTTGCCAAAGAGCCCACATAGTTTCGGGTTTAAATATTTAACTAACAAAAATATATTCTGTTGAAAACCATTTTGATGAGTTTATTTCCTGCATCTGAGGATTACCTGACGTTCTGCGTGGGGTTCCACCTCTCTGAAGGAAGTTCTCCGCTCTGAGGATCGTCCACCGGTGGATGTAGGATGGAGATGCACACGTCTCCGTTCTGCAAAGCAAACAGCACACAGCTTGCTTACACAAGGAATTTAACTATTCAGAGAATGCAATTGAAGAGAATATTTTTTGTCTTAGCTTGTTTATTTCTAAAGACCTTGAGCTAATTTCTCTGTAGAGACGCAGCCTTACAGTGGCGATTCTCTTGACTTATTGTGCAATATGAGGGGCTGCAGCCTTAGAGCACAGGGGGTGTAGACATGAGTCAATACATTTGAAGCATTGAAGACCAAGCTGTGATAACGCATAGAATATCAGTCAGCAAATAGAGCATCTTTTTATATCTGTCAGAAACAATTTATGCTGTATTTCCAAGTTTTTTTTATGCTATGCTATCCTGTTTAACATGAAAACTTGAAACCTTTCCATCAATCTCCAAAGTGGCTTTTCAGCACTGCAGAAATACATAATGTCAATCAGATTTAAGAAGAACACCGACTTCACTATTACTGGCTCATAGAGAAAATAAAGAGCATAATTCGAAGTGGAGTTCACAAACTGTAAAAACAAAATAAGTTTAATATTCATTACCTCATAGATGTTGGGATGCCACATTTTGGTGAGGAAGCGAAAGGCAGGTGGAGAGTACGGATAATCAACAGGAAACTTGATCCGAGCCTGAGGACGAGAAAAGAAACGTCAGTGACGGGAAGTTCAGTTGTCGTCCTTTTCTGACATCAAGTAAATCACAAGTACTTCCAGAATCCAGACAGAAGCATTTTGGGAAACTTTTCCAACCAGTTCAGGTGGGCTGAGCTGCACAAAATATTAAACTGCAGTCTACATTAAAAAAAAAAAAAATAATTAAAAAAAAAAAAAGTGTACAACATCTCAATCAAAATGAACTGATTGCTATATTTGGTAGATTTCTATAAAGAAACTGGAGTCTGCATGATAATATGTTTGGCCATTTGGGTAGAGCCTACAATGCTAAAGTTCACAGAGTGCTTAGGACATTGTAACCAAGGTAGAAGTCCAGAGATTTAACATTGCTATTGCATGTTTGATTGGAATAATTTTTCCTTCATTAAAAAGAAACCACTTCCTTAAAATTGCTGCTTACATCAGGATTTTGATTTTATTTGCTTTAATCCTTCAAAAATGTACAAAGACAGCCATATGAGTGTACACATAGAAACACTTATCCAGCAGTCAGAACAAAGGGATTCAATCCGTTTTCTCGTCAAACTGCAAAAACTGGAGTCAACAAAAGGCTGCTGAAATACTCTTGAATATGTTGCCAGTCACCTCCAACAGAATCTTGGAGAAAAAAATAAAACAGTAACTGTGGAGTCACTGTAAGCCACTCCAGGCTGGCTGCACACAGAGGAGCCAATGACAGTAATGGAATACGGTGTGGAAGAAGGGAGAGATGGAGGCCCACACAGCGTGTACAGCTCAGGGAAACGGTGGTGACTGGGAGGAGGGGAGCTGGGTTCGCATAAAGACGGCTCCAAACAATCCACTACTCACATTCATGTTTTGCTATTATATGTCCCGACAGCGAAGCACTGCCGCGTGAACACGTAATGTGGAGAACCAGTGTGCGGTGAGCAACCCCCCCCCCACCCCACCCCACTACACAAACAGTGTCAGGAGAAACGGGCACAGCAGGGGATCATGTACCGATTGGACCGATTGTACGTATGCACAGAACGCAGCAGGAGCCGTTCTGCTGATACCCATGTCAGATTCACACACACACACGGCTGCCTACATTTGTTGATTTAGCATGGTCAGATGGAGTGTGTGTGTGTGTGTGTGTTCTTTGTGTTGTGTAACTTAAGCCAAATTAAGGTAAAAATCTAATTCAGCAGCTGTACAAGTGTGACCAAAACTGTGTGTATGCATGTCCTGATCCATGCAGTGTACAGTAAAATGTAAACATTTGGCATATATTATATAAAGGGGATCAACAATCAGGAGAAATGATCTGCTCTTCCTCATGAAGCAGCGGTAGGGAGAAAATGCTGACATGATCACAAATAGGGAAAACATTAAATCCCTGGCTCTGACTGGTCTTGGCAGAAAGCTGGCCGGCAGACAGAGGTCAGGGTTCAAGGCAACACTGTACACATTAGAGGCTGGCAGCAGCGCAGCAAAGAGCGGAGAGCCTGCAGGGGAGGCGGACAAAAACTGCACAGCAGCAGGGACCGTTGCTGGATGGTGGTCTTCGAAAACAAAAACAGTCCAAGAATTAATAGTTTGTCTAGACATTAGCAAACGCACATAATAAAAAGGTAGTCCGATTTAACCACCTAACTTTCTGTTCCAACTGTTTTAACACAAAAAGCTGAGGTGAATTTATATTCAACATTTTACATATTTGCCTCTCTTTTTTTGGTCAACAAATCAAGCCCCCAATGCCCTACACAGCTGTCTACTGAAGGACAAAGTGAGTTTTTCTTTATTTATTTGTGCATCAGCGAGTAAACATATTTTTGCAGATACCTGTTGCTAGAAGAGCCAATATCTCACTCTTTGGCTTCTTTCTGGAAAGGCCTGTGCACATTTACACAGCATGTCCTGTGAAAAAGGCCTCATTCATCACAACCCCGACAGACTAAACGCAAGCAAACACTGTGTAAAGTGGAGAAATGCAGTGGTGCAAAAAAGATTCCTTTAAGTACTAAAGTTTTCTCTAGTTTGTGTTTCTTTTCCTCCTTCCTACTAAATACAAGCTTCTATAATTTTAGGTTTTAATAACCCTCATGCCCAGCAGACACCAGGACTGACTGTTCAGGAACTTAACCTCATCTGTTGGACTGAGCCACATGCCTTGAATCTGTAACCCCAATGTTTCCGGTCCATCACTGTTCCTGCCTTACTCTACCTTAGATGGATAAAGACCACTACAAACCAGGAACCAGTCATCACAATTCAACCTTCACCACACTGCTGGAGTCATGTTTGTCTACGTTTCTTCTTGCTTAATATGGCCAACCCACTAACAGGTGCTATTACAAAACACCTAAAGGCTTACCCCACCTTTCACCCGATGACTGCTGAACATAGAAAGGATATAGACAATAGTTTGATAATGAGTAGTGCTAACTTTTGATCACTATGGTGATAATGTCACCACCTGATCAATACATATGGCTACATATTGATCAGTTGATTTGCGTTATATTCCCTTTATGCTGCAAGGTGTGCATCTGGAATGATCAAACAAAGATTGTGAAATCAATAGACAGAAAGGCAGATAGTCAAGAATCACAGCTAGACAAAAAAAATTGTTACAACAGTGAAGAGTGAGGAAGAAGGAAGGGTGACAAATGTTTGGAAAGATACATGTACCCAGACACAAGCACACAAAGCCCCAAGCCCAAAAACTAAATGCAAATATTGTTTTTATTCTAAAATTTGTCAACTTACTTAAAGTTTTTAAAAATGTTACAATTGCTAAACTGTGAAATACCGATATTCTTATGTTGAACACAAAGAAATCCAAATATTAATATTACAGAAGTTGCATTAAAAAAAACCCACATTAATTGTTGACCTACTTAAGGAAGAGTGCAACCAGGGTTCAACCACTTATGCATCTCAGGGTTAAAAATCTGAGCAGCAGACATGAGAGAAGCCAATTTGCTGATAAACATGTAAAAACAAGATTCAGGAAAGATTGTTCCTACTAATGCTACTAGGAATCCAGAATGTGAGCTTAGTTGGTTCATTCTATGAAAATCTTTCCTGGACTGTGACCTAAAAAACTGCCTCGAGTACAAAACAAGAATGAGACAGAACACACCCATCCCCTAAAAAATGGCAGCAAGGTAAAGCAGGTCAATGAAGAGACCCAGAGACAAACAAATCATTCGTCTCTGGCAGAAGGAGAACCTTGGAGAGGTTCTCCTTCTGCACCTCTTCAAGGTCTCTGCAGACCTTAACCGCACACACGCACTGCTTATGGTCATCCCTAATGACAGAGGAAGACCTTGAGGAAAGAGCTAATGTCAAGCACACACATGATCCAGAGCTTACAGTATAGCTAACCAAACAGGCTTCCAACTCGTCATCTAAATTCTAAAAACAAAGAAGTGAAAAAAATAAGTTGAACTGACAGTTAAAGGGTTTTTATGACACTGAGCTGCACAAACAGCCATGTTTCAGAGATACGATTATCACACAGCTATAGCCTAAACAGGAAAGAAACAAAAACACTGCCAGTGCTTCGGGGGACAATTATAACTAGCCGGGGCCTCACACTCACCCCTGCCTGCACCAAGCTCTGCTTTCTAATGGGAGAGGGGGGCTGCACTGTAAGGAAAGGATCCGTCTGCTCTTGAGTGAGCCGTTTCAGTATTCCTTCCCTTTTCCTCGGCTCCTGCTCTTGTTTCGCCGTAACACAGCCAGAGGGGGAAACATGACTCTGGAAACTCTGCCCAGCCGATCCTCGTGCAGCTGGGCAGGGTCGTCTTGCCTGTACCCGTCCCTCGACGGCTGCTGAAGAAGGAAGCAAGCGAAGACCAAACAAAGACAACTGCTCGACAGGAAAGGGTGGCTGTTGGGTAATTATCAGAGCTCAACATTATCAGCCAAACCAAATACTCTTCTCTTATGTTGTTAGCACATGTAAAAAAACTATATACACATCATTGTGATAAAAGACTTTGCGTATACAGTGTGAGATGTTGAGACCTCACAATGCCCCGAGGAAAAGAACACACACTTTTCTTAACTTCACTCTACAATAGACCTGGGCCTCTCAGCCACGTCTCACTGATCAATAAGAGGAACTGAAAATAAACATTCAAAAACTGTAAAATTCATCACTAATCTAAATACACTGCTTTGTTCCGGAAAAAAACTGTATTTTGGAGGAGACTCCTGTCATTTCGGGTTTTTTGGTAGCCACATTAGCTCCTCAGGTGATATGCTATGTTTCGTCATGACACATGCACATCATGAAGAGGTACCATCTGAGACACATGGAGTTTCTGCGCTACAAGGCGCTAAAAGCAGTGGTGGAAAAGTCCTTGTCGACATTTTTTGGTATTGAACAGCCGTTTGTGTGTGTATAATGTTCGTCAATAAAATAGGGGCTTCAAGAAAAAGCTGGGGCACTTTTTCCCCCCCCATTTTAATTGTGTTATCTGATGACAGGGAGCAAAATATGGAGAGGCAGAAAAGAATGTTTTCGGGAGCAGAAAACAAACAAAAAAAACAAAACAGAAGAGTGAAGAGAATGAAGACAGAGATTTTCAAAGTGGTTTAAAACCAAGAGCTAAGTTATGTCAGTGTATGAAGAGGAGGCGAGGAAATATTCAGGTCAGATGAAATTACGTCTAGTAAAGTGAATGTATTTACAACAGATGAGACGGAAAAAAGAAACTTGTTTGTGGTTATTTTGTTGTTCAGACAGTAGCTGATCATGTGTTTAACTAGAAGGTTAATCATGAAACAGACAATGAACTTGGCAGTGACACATTTGAGTTTAAATGTCTTTACAACACAGTAATGTTGAGCTGATAAGTCTGATCAGACGCAGTATCCAGTAACTGTTATCCAAAAAGGATAACAGTCACATTACATTAAAACATTAAACTACATTTTAATATTTTTTTAATCATGTGGTTTGTAAAACATACATAACACAAAGTTTCTCATTCTGCTGTGACGATGGAGAAGGAGAAGGAAAGAGAAAGACTCAGACATGGCAAGGCAACAAGTTTGTCTAACATTAGCTGGAAGTGCAAGAAAAGCCACTTAATCCCAGGTGATTAATTTTAAAATATGTATTTTTTATGTTCAGTAGCTCTGTTTGTCATTTGATTGAAACTATTAAAGTGCAGAATAAAAGTTTGACCCAGTTAGCAGACATCTCTGCTGGAAACAGCGTTGCACAATTTACTTCATTTGATGCTATTCTTGACTAATGGGATTGTTAAATTGTTACATGTTGTGCAAAGGCAACGTCAGGTTTTTCCAACATCGTGCAGCCCTCATGAGAATGATATGTTGCTTTCAGAGATGCACAAATCAGTGGGCAAGAGATCAGAATTAGTCATTTTCTTTCTTCATCAGTGTGTCTATACAGCTTAAAACTGTAGCAATTTTTCTACTCACCAGAACTATTCTTACTTTTGCCTGAAGAGTGTATTGTGATCAGACAAGAAACATTTCCGTTTCTTTAAGAACCCTGAAACATTCAAATAAAGTATCAGTCAACACCTGGGGCATCATGCTTGTACTACAAGAGTAGCCAAGTCAGCCGGTGTTGCCTTGTACATGTCCCAGGATCACTGCCAGCTACCAAACGAAATGGTCCTCTACCTGTAATCAGATACTCAGAGCAAGGGGTGGATGATTGGGGATACCTCATGTGACAAGGCAGAAGACGAACAGAAACCTGAGATGTGTCTGCTGCGCACAGCGACCCTTTAGAGGAGCACCTGAAACCTCAGGCCAACGGCCAGTTTATAATCCTAATGCCCCAGTCACTGTGCACACAGCCCAGTTACCTAATCAGGATTGAATGATGTTAAAATATGTCTCAATCTACTGTGTGGCCTATAGTGACGGTGCAGTAAAAAGCAACACCCACTGAGAAAAAAAAAAGAAAGACATAAGCTGACTCAGCCACGTTTCATTAGTATCTGCCCCGTTTCAGTTGAGCAAGGTAACCCGGCCAAAAACATTTTCTCTCCTCCTGCCTGTTTAGAGTAGGGCAAACTGGTTGGATGGAAACCCAGACAAGAACAATGAGTCATAACCATGTGGTGGATTTCACAGTCGGGATGTGCATTCCTGTCCCGACAAAGGAATCCTGTAGCACCCACACCGACACACAGAAACACCGTCCCCAGAGGCACTGGGGCCCTCTGGTTGTGTTCACAGGCTCCACAAAAACAAAAAAAACACAAAAAAAAACAGAGGCGGACTGAGCGTGCTTCTCAAGTACTGGAATTACTCAATCCCAAACAGCTGAAGGGGTGTTTTTGCAAAAACACATCCATCAAACTGGGTTGGACACTGCAAACACATCCACGACAGCAGTAGTTTAAATTTAAATCTTCTGCTGATTCACTCATGTAATAATGTTTTCAAACTTGGACTGTTTCACCAGATTAATAAAAAGGGCCATTATGTTTTATTTGGCACCAGTGCCAAGTTTCAGCCAGACACAGAATGTGATCATCTTTTTGCTGTCGAATCTCTAGTTGATGATCATGTTATTTATTAAGTTTGAGATAAATTGACAGAAAGCTGTTTGTGATGGCAACACCTTTTACAAAGTAGGTGTGTAGCTTTCAGTGGGATCTAAAGTGAGTCAGCTATTGTAATTAGCTTCAACTGTCGGGTTACAAAGTACATAAACAGGCTGTCGGTTTTAAATACTCATACATATAGAGCATCTTTCAAGAAACGTATTTGATAAGTTGATCACCATCGCAAACATAAGCAGAGGAAGAACATCTGTTAAAGATCTTTATTCTTGAAGGAGGAAGTATGTCAGCAAACAAAGTTGCTTGTCACACAGAAGGGGAAAATCTGAACGGATCACGGATGAAGAACAGCAGAGGACAGATAACGCAATCAGATGAGAAAACGAGTATGATTGGGTATAATTGCACATGAAAACAATCCAGATGGGCTTGCAAGGCTACATGTTTAAAGGATGAGCCAAGGCAAGACACTGGTGATGTTTTGAGAGAGATTTGTTTTCACCAGACCAAATATAAACAAACTGATAAAGAAGAGAAAATTCTTTGAAAGTGGACGTGCAGACAATGCGTTGATACTTTTGTTTGACTCACTTGGTTTGCCCAGAGTCACCTGGAGAGGTATGCTTAATAAACCATGAACATTTCTTCAAACAGGAAATGTTTGAAGAAATGTATTACAAATGAGTAAAACTAAACTGAGTAATAGCTGGGTTATGATGGAAGACCTTCAGAGATTTAGGTCTTTCAAAGGATTTTGATAAAAAAAAAAGAAAAGTTGGACACAAATAGGGTTGGTGGATTGAGAAATACTATCTGTAGTTCACGTTTATCAGTTTAAGTTCTTTGGGGGGAAAATTGAAGAAAAATAGAAATGGGTCAAAATAAACCTTCCAAGAAAACCAGAAAGTGATAACAGTAAGGACAAAAATCCAGTGGTCACTCACAACAAACCACAATTTTACCCTCTGCAAAACTGAATGTACATGTTTTAAAAATCTGCAACTTCATTAATATATATATTCTTTAATATTCAAATGAAATAATCTGTTTCGTGGTAAAACTATTGGAAATGTTTACCAGCACACCTAATGTAAATACCTGGATGGTTGTCTTTGACAAGTACTGATTTTGTTCCTGCATATATGAGCAATTTGTCACATTGTTTTTCATTTACAAACTGCAAATGCTGACTATGAAAAAAATCAAACGCATTTAAAGCGCTCTGACATACCAATTTGAGAAACAGATCTTTGCTCAACTTATTGCTGTGTAGTTACTAGTTAAAATCATTCTGAGCAATAGGGAACAATGTTTTCACAAGTTAAATGCATATTGATGCTAAAGTAATCCGGACGACATCAGATTTGTTTGGTAAAACTGATTAGGTTGTAATGTTGCCAGGTAAACTGGCTACATTTCTAAGTAATGTAGCCAGGGTTGTGCTGAGCACAAAGGAGATGATTGAATTAGTTAGGAGCGTCCCGTAGAGGCGGGTGTACATCACCGCCTTTTGTTCCACAGTAAAGGTATCAATCATATCCCGACTGTAACTGTAAGGCTCGATAAATATGAATTTTCTGACAGAAATTAGCCACGAGAAGGAGCTTTTTTAGAAGTAAAGCGCCCAGCATCAGACCTGAAGACATCTGACTGAGCAGAGTTGGTTTAAAGTTGAACAAAGAGCTGTGTTGTATCACAGCAACGATGAAACAGGAAACAACTACTGGCTAAACAATGAGTTCGCAGTAATAACTTTAACATGCTTATGATGGGAAGTGATACGTAAAAGGTACGGCCAACAGGAGTGCTGCTCCTTGTGTGGGAAAGAAAGGTAGGAAAGATAAAAATTAGCTGAAGAACAATAGATGTGAAGCTAGCTAACGTTAGCCACTCACCTTAAAATAACCACCCTCGTAGTGCGTGTTTGGGGGTCCGAATATCGCCACTTCCCAGTTGTACATGTCCGACTCGTCCACCAAAGTTATCTTGAATCCCTCCACCGGTTCGTCCTGGAGGCTCTTCATCTCCAGCATCAGTGCTTTTTGTGAACTGGCTACATGGTGCCCATGCTGAGCCATATTCCACAACGAATAATATTAATATATTTCGGCAACCCACTGCCAACTATGCCTGCGAAGGACAAAGCTAGGTCGGTGCGAACAACGGCTACCAACGGAACAACGAAGACCCCCGAGCGTGTTAGTGAACGTTGGTTTCCGTTGGTTGTTCGTGGGGGGAAAGAACGGGAAAATAAAAAAGAACAGGCTCTTAAAAAACCGCGACGAGTGGGCTTTATTTGGCCACAGCTGGAGCGCCTTCTTCCTCTCTTGTTGTGAAGGATCCCGGGGAGCTCAGCACATTCTAAATAAACCTGCTCCAATCAAGTCAGACACCAAGTTTGCCTCATTTCCGGCTACGATTTTTCAAAATAAAGCTTAAACATTTGGTTCACTGTAGTCATCCCAAGTTCTGAAGCAACAAAGCAGGTCTAGACCGTCAGGCTATGATCTTTGTTCAATAATGTATTATATTTTTGTTATTTTTATAAATGTGTTAGCTTATGGTGTATCATCATCACCAAATGTGATGGAGCGCATGCGTTCTTATCACTTCCACATTTGTCTCTCGAAACCTTCCAGAGACATCAGGGTCAAGGTGTTTTTCAAGGATTAGTCGTCTTTTCTGTTAGCACTGGATTTCACCATGTTTTTAACCATTTTCTTTCAAAATTACGAGCACTGACTATAATTGTGGCGAGTGATGATGTGTCATTTAGATGTTGTGGGTTATTACGTAATACGTTTTGGTATTTGGATGATCTGAAATATTTTGGTGACAAAAAAAACGAAAAGAAAAGCAAAAAATACAGCTTGGGGAGAAGTGAAAAGAAGGAGAGAAAAAAGAAGTCATTTGGTATATGCAAGTTTTTATTGATTTATTTTTTGTAACACAAAAAAAGACTACAGAAGCTTCTCCCAGAATTTATTTCTAGTTTTGATGGACTTTTAAAGGGAGAGTATATAATTTATGTCGTCCTCTTGACATCATGACCATTTACAATGTATGTTTGAAAGCTGAGCATGGAGAAGAAAAGGAAAACAAAAATAACTGTTGAAAATCTTCCATTGGAGCGTATATTTCATGGTAACGAGCCACATGTGGAAGAAGACCTCACAATGAACTAACCAAAGAGAGTTGAGACAGCGGTTTGCTTCTCCGTACACTGCTTCAGGTGAACTTTTAAACTGGTTTTCTGAGCCCTGTGCCCTCGGTGTTCATGACACCAAACCCTTCCTTCCCTTGTGTTCAATAATTTAAAACATTCAGTGATATCGCGTCTTAACAGGTAAAAACACAATGCCAGCGAAAATAGAGCATGATCAAGTAAACAAAACATATTCAGGGGAAAGGAAAAAAATAAAAGACAGTATGGAATGACTTTTTGTTTAAGCGTGTTCTGTGATAGAACAACAGAAAGAAAAAATTAAAATTACATTCCTAATCATGCAATATACACATTTTAATCTAGTATGCACACAATGATCATAATAATGAATGAGGAGACGATTTCTCTTGGATTCAGCGAGGTTGTTTACAGGAACGAGGAATACATACATGATCGTTTTCTTTTGACATTCCTGAAAAACAACAGATCACCTCCGTATTCAGACTCTACAACTAGACTGAATATCGAGTGGAATGGCTGACCCCGATGGTCACAGACATCAAAATTATCTACAACAGCAGACTGATGCAAAGGAGGGCCTCAACAGTATATATGAACAAACTAGTTTTTGTCTTGCTAAATTGGGTAAGAAGTCAAAAATGAACAACTCAATTCAAAAGAAAAAAAAAGGTTTTGTGAGAAGAGGCAAATTCTTCCTTGGGGTGGAAAAAAAAATCAAAATGACAACGGAGCATGAAAAGAGGCAAGGCGGTTTTCCGAAGGGCAGGGAAACATCGGGGATGTCACCTGGGTGCCGGCTGACACGGCTGGAACAATCGTGGTGCAAACACTCAAGTGGCACAGGCGGAAATATTTCACAAGAAAACAAGACGACGAAGCAGGTGCTTTCTCCCGGTGGAATTCAACTAATACTGGACCGTAGAAAGCCTGAGCGGCGTCTGCTAGCACAGAATACGCCTTCCAGGTGGCTAGTTTTCACCACTATCAACTACTTAAATCCATTTAATTCATGGAAGGAACGATATGTCAATTCTTCAGAAGAGCTTGAGTAGAGTGTAGGAGAAAAGGCACAAAGCAAAAAAAAAGAAAAAGGAACCATTGACTCACCAAGTTTCTTTGCTTCTAAAAGCACCACATCTGCTCTGAGCTTAACCAATGAGAAATTAGGGATAGAGCTTTTTATTAAACCTTTAAACCTCCCTGCCTTTTAGTGTATTTAGCTTTGGTTTTCTCTCTGCTCCATCAGCAACGCAGCTGCCCCCAAATGTTTAGTCTTCATACACCAGGTGAGGTGACCAAGTTAGAGTACTACATTTTTTCCAGCTAGGACCCAGGTGGGAAAAAAAAAAGTCAGTCAGTCAGTCACATTGTTTTCCCAGGCCCACAGAGCAGAGCTGCAATGCTGTTCAGTAAGAGGGATGTAAGGAGTCGAGACGAAGGCGAAGACAGGCTTCAAACGAAAGAGAAGAGACCCAAACAAAAACAAACTACAGACGAAAACATAAAACCTCAAACAGTAAAAATACAATTCAACCATCAACAGCAAGCATCCAAGTTGTTACATTACACGACTGTCAAAGAATGAACTGCCATCAGGGCGGGAGGGTGGAGGGATAAGGCCTGGGAGAGTAGAGGACGTGAGGCAATCCAGAGAAAGGAGGAGCTGGGAAACACAAGTAAAAAATCATGGTACACAACACAGAAGACGATGCATGTAGACACCGAGTCTGTAAAACAACATAGAGCGAGGCTGAGTGACCACAGAGCTGAGTGCAGAAGGGAAAAATAAAAAAGAGGGGGGGGGGGGAGAGCAAAGTGTAGAGGAATCGGAGCGGATGTGAGGAGAAAGAAATCTTGAAAATTTGAGGACTAATAAATAGGGTGAAGCTGGAGGTGCCAGCCGCAGTGTTTCGTAATGTGATTGTGTTGCTATAATGAGGGGCTGTGTGGCATGGAGGGGCCGGGTCACCCTGGGGCCGTCAGAAACAATCAGCACTGAGAGAAGGTCTGCTTGATCTCATCCAGCACATTCCCAAGCAGCGTCGGCTCGTCGCATTTTGCGTCGATGGACACCGTCTGAGCAGACTGGGAGAGGACAAGCAACGAAGACAACATTTTAAGATGAGGTTTAACATTTTAAAACAAAGATCTGAGGCTCTAGTGACAAGAAAAAGCAAATCAGCATGATTTTGTTTGAAATGATGCAAAATCTAAAAGGTTTCGGGACACATTAAAGCAAACTCCAGGCTGGTTTTAATTAAACAAAAGTGGTTGCCCTAAAATGACATCTGTTTTTAATCATCTCCTTTTTTCTTCTGTTTACACAGAAATTAACTATGGCAATGAAGGCACAGCTAACAAGCAAAGAGTCACTTACAGTTTTGACCAGCAGACAGACATGGTGACCCTGGATGGACCTGCTGTACATGGAGGCACAGGAGTCGATCCTCTCCACAACTAGTCAAAGAATCACAAGGGGAATAAACTTAGCAGCATTATTCAGGTTGTTTCCCCATTAAAGAGGCATCTGTGGTGGATCCATGGCTGCTCCCAACTGGTTTGACTGGTAAGATTTTAATCAGTTTTTCAGACAGAAGCCCCATTATGTCACTGAGAGCATCTCTCATAGTAAAAGCCTGACGCTGAAATACTGCCGACAAGATGGGAAAAGGTTGACTTTTGCCTGGTGAGTTGCATAAGCTTCAAATGATAATTTCTTAATAATCGAAGCCTCCTGACCAAGTTTAGCGTATATGAAACACTAGGGGGCGCTGATAAAAACCAACACCTAGTAAAGACAAGTAAAGATTTTTCACTCAGGGGGAAAAAAACAAAAAAACTTTCTGTAGTCACCTCTTGGTATGGTCCCTCTTTGGCATTGATTTTTGTTTGTTCACTTATAAGCGAGTAAAAAAAGTTTTATGTGGGGCTTCTCAAAGAGGAGACACATAAAAGCCCTGTGCAAGTTAAAATTCAGACACGTATAGAATACAAGCATAAAAAAAAGGTCCTGCAAACAAAGACAACAATTCAAAGAATGTGAAATGCAATGACTTGGGATTTATTTATAAATTCCTGAGAAAAAAAAAGTCCTAAGCTGTTTCTATAAATGTCTGAAGTTGTTGAATCTCGTTACACACAGTGGAAGCGCATTGCACTATCTCAGTGCCACAGACCTCAAAGGCTCTGTCCTCTTTAGTTTTAAGTCTTCTATGACAGAAAAGCAGTAAATCCTGATCAGCTGACCTAAGGGACCAACTTGGAGAATGCAAGTGAAGCAAGAAAGACGGATATAAAGTTTTGAACCATTTAGGGCTCTATAATAATGAGCATTTTTTAAAAAAGGATCCTGAAACTGATCATTTCCAGCTTTGGCAACATTTCTGAGATAGAAGAAACAAGAGCAGGTTCCTCTATTAATATGCATGTCAAAGGTCATGCCTAACCATTACGACAACATCAGGGGCCAGAATAAAACATTTTTTCTCGCCATAGTTCAGCTAAAGAATGCTCAATGGGTTTAAAGAGTTGATTTAAACAATCTATAATCATACATTGTTACTTTTGAACTGCTAAATAGTGCTGAGGAATTGGAGTTTTGTCATTTTAGGTGGGATATGTAAAGTCTAACCTGTGACAAAACAACCTCAGTATTTATGTTTAAAAAAAACATCAATGACAAATGTAGATAAAATCAGACAGAGCTGAATGTGGACTAACTACGTGAGACAAGCAGCTCATTATTGCAGTTATTCCTATTCTTATATAACTTACTAAAGCTGAAGCTCAGAGTTCCTATTATTCTCCTGTTAAATAAAAACAAAAACTACTTTGAGATTTTAATTTTCACCTCAGAATATTTTAATTACTTTCAAGGAACTTGCTTCAAGTCTTCAACAACTGCATGTTTTTTTTTCTCAGGCCCAACTGGAGTTATTGCAGCACTGAAGCATCAGCGCTGCAGCTAATGCTGATGGCAGTAGAAACTGAAGGCGCTTGTGCTAAGCAAGCACCTGCCCACTTAAAAGACTACAACAGAGTTGGTGGAATAACCCGGAGTGGGTGCTTTTACGGTCTCGCACGAATGGAAAAAAAAAAAAAAAAGTGATTTAAACTTTAAAAGCAGAAAGGCTACCTGAGAAGTGGTGGTGGAAGCAGATCCTGGCCAGCAGATGGTGGAAGGGCATGTTGACTCCCTCCAGGCGGACTGAGCTGCTCTTCAGGTCTCCCGACTCCAACAGTTTTGCAAAAGCGTCGCTGAAAAGAACAAACCACATTACGAGACATACGTGCGGCGGCAGACAAAATGTGCAGCAGTTATCGGTGAAGCACATTCCAAAAGTGTTCGTGTCAAACCAAAGAGAGACGACTAAACTCACAAAAAGTCCCAAAAGCATGAAGAACACGGTTAAAGGTTACAAAACATTTAGAGACACAAGCACACAGAGTTTACGACCCTGAGTCTTGCTCAAGGTGAGGAGAGTTTATTTTCCAGCTTCAGCTCAACACATGGACATCAGACTGTGCTGCCATTAAAGTGGTTTGAGGGCCCAAATAAATCAGGAATTATGTTATTGAACTATTTTTCTTTTTGAACTGGGAAAAGACATTAATCCCTTTTCAATATTTGTACATGTGCATGTTTAAATCATCCACCTGTAGCAAGGAGTAGTGATTAAGTAGGAGGTGCAGGTAAAGTGCAGTTTGAAGTCCAGTTTCTCATGTGTGGAGTCATCTTCATTCTGCAAAAATAAAATCAATACACAAATATATATATATTTTTTGGCAAAATATATAAATGACATCCTCTGTGGTATTTAATATTTAAAAAATCCCCAAATGGATATGAACTAAGTTCTAAAATGAATACAGAGAAGTCTGAGGACTGAATTAGGAATTTGTGTAAATAAATGTAGAAACAACAAAAACTTTGACAAAAATAAGTTAAGCGGTGTCAGTAGAAATGTTCTTGCGGTTCTTCTATAATGCTTCTGTTTTATTTATGGATACAGCGCTGTTTGTGTGAATATTAATACCGACCTTAACAATGAAGGTTAGAGTTCCCTTCAGTTTCTGTGGCATTACGATGCTTTGCACAGTGAAGACAAACCGTGCCTCATTGGACACACCTTCACCAACAGAGAAAAAGAAATTGTTAGTCCAACTGGACTTTCACGGGCTGCTGCTGATCCTTCCTGACCTGGAGGAAGCTGGAAGGGGACGACGAGGCCATCGTGAGGACCTGAGCCTTCTGGCCTCTGTAGTTTGGAGTTCAGAGAGTCCAAGACGTTGAACTCCATGGATTTGAGGAAGCTGTTGCACTTGTTTTCAAAAATGACAGACACAACCACCTGGCTGCCATCCTGCAGGTTCCCCTGGATGTCATACACCTTGAGGACACACAGGACAGGTAACCAAACAGGTTTTTTACGTCACAGTCACAACATTCATTCGCAAAGCAGTTCAAGAACTTGGATAAAAACAATAAAAAATAAAAAAAGACTTTCAAGAAACACAGGAAATTAGATTAATTAGTTTGGAATGAGAGGACGCAGGGCTTCATAGAACCAGTCTGAACACAATAAGATAAACACAGGGACAAACATCAGCCTTAGAAACTGAAGTGACACTTCACAGAGGCTTTTATGTATTCTGACCCAGAGGGCAAGTCTGTGAGAAACAACAAGGACAGAGAACAGCACATCTAGGAAGGAGTTTAGAAGATACTCTGTCACTGACAGAATGGTGAGCAATACCTCGTCAGCATCTTCCATCATCTTTAAAAAGAGCAAGAGACCGGAAAGTAATTTAGGCTTTTATTTTAGTTTAGTTTTATTTAGGTCACACTAAAATCCAGAACACAAATACCATTGGTAACATTTTCACATGAAAACAGCTCATTTACTCAGTGCATCAGCTTGTTGGAAAAGTTTTGCATTTCTCATAAATTATTTTTTTAATCCAATGTGGAATTTAGAGCTTTGGGGAGGAACCAAACATCAATATTTCATAAACTTTAATGCATTGTATTGGGACTGGACAGACTAACACAAAATGTCATACAGTAGGGAAGTGGAATGAAACATTGTGGAAAACAATGTCTCCTTTTCATTCCACTTCGCACAGTTGCCACTTTGTGTAGCTCTATCACATGAAATACCAGCTGTGGAAACCTGGGTAATCTTAGCTAATGACACACACACAAAAAACCAAAAGAACTAAGATGAACAACAATCAGCAACAAAGACAAATGTAGCGACTGTTTCTTTCTTAAACATAATCTAACTTCTGAGAATCGTTTGTGTTCATTAGAAATCAAACTGGGGATTTAAACAACATATTGATGGCAAACGGCGAATGAGATTTAAAAAGAAAACGTCCCAGACACTCACCATCTTGACGTAGGAGTTCTCAGCCAGCAGGCAGTAATTGGACATTGGCTGAAAGGAGAGAAAAGCTCAAGTCACGTCAGCCGTTTTGTGCCACTGATGTTCAATATGCAAAAGTGTGATTGTAGCAGGAAGTGAGTTTGAATGATGATAAATTATTCTCCTTGAGCTCTTCTGGTTTCGGGATAAGAGACGCCAATTGAGAAAAAGGAGCATGTTATAATCATGAACATAGCGGATAAAATACATGGGTTGTATTTAAAAAAAAAAACTCATTGGCACATAAACAACCTTACAGCTGCTGCTTTAACACTGACCGGGAGGGGCTCTTCCTCTTCAACGGTGCCGTTCTGAACAGACTCCTCTCCAGCACCGTCACTATGGTGATGATGGTGGTGATGCTTCTTCTTCTTTTTCTTCTCCTTCTCCTCCTTCTCCTTTTTCTGCTTCTTCTTCTTGTGTTTTGAGGACTTCTAATCATTAAAACACAGAACATAGCCACAAATTACTGTTAGACCAGACAAATAAGTAAATACGTAAAAACTGAACAGGGAAAGTGGTTGAAGCAGAAGAACACGACAGATGCCATCAGGTTTATGTCACATCATCCACCCCAGCTTGTTGGAAAGGAGAGCTGCAAATGCAACAAACCCTGCCAGGGTGTTGCAAACTGGGATCTTGAGGGCTGCGGCCAAACATTTAACTTTGATCACATCATCAACGTGACTCACCATCTCCTCCATTTCTGTGTCTTTGGGTTCGTCTGGCTCGGAGTCTGGCGCTGCGATGGAGGGCTCTGGGGCTGCTGCTGCTACTGTTGCTGCTTCCTGCTCAGACACACAAACACACCCAAGCACAAAGCACCAGATTAATGCATTAGCAGGAGCGGCTGCAAACACCTACGGCCGAGTTTGCCACATCTGTGTCGGAAGAGGCCAAGTGAATTAGGGAGGACGGTAAACATGCCTGGCTGCGTCATATGCTGTGTAAAACTACTGCATTAACCGGCCACACAAACTACGGTGAAAACACTTAAACTGTCGGCCAGGCGGGAGCTAAGCAACATATTTAATATACACAGATACGATCTGTTTTGCTGGAGAGAAAGTTGAAGCAGAAACAAAAAACAAATTATCGCCCATTCCAATATTGCTTTTTTTTTTTTTTTTTTTTTTTTTTCTTCAGAGCTGATGAACTCCAGGATAAAGAGCCAGACTTCTGACAGCACCGGTTCTACTTAGCAAGTCCTCACAATTCAGTCTACTAAAGATGTAAAAGTAAGTTTTTGTGGACATCAAAAGGCAACTTCTACTTAATAGTGTAACATGTTTGTGTTTTTCTACCGCTTACAGATGAGATGACGCAAGAAAAGGAACAAGACCAAATGAAAAGTTTATGCCTGTTTGGTGGAGGCCCGGTTAGCAGAACGGGTGGGCAAAGGTTTTAAAGAGCTACGGCTTCAAAACCGCTAAGATTTTCGGTCACATCACTCCTATGGTTTAAAGTCCCTTTAGTGAGATCTTAGAAGAAAAATGACAGGAGTGACCAGGCTGCCAAAGGCACACTCACCTGAAAATGTTATTGTACGTTTTTGCTCAACTCTATGTGCTATGTTTTCTTTAAAGAAGCAATTATTCATACGTTTGCCAAAAATAAGAATTATAAAAGTTATAATAATGTTCCTGAAAATATCAAATAAACACTTGCAAAATACTGTAATGTTGTTATTTTTTTAAGTAAACATGCCTATTGTAAGGCCGAATATACACAAAATCCAGAGTCCTATGAAGGTAAGTCCTTGCTTAAGTGTTTTTCTCAGATCATGGAAGACTTCATCAGAAAACCTCTAATGAGACACATTTTTAACCACAAAATTAGTCTCACAAATAGGGATTTCCTCTCACTAGGTGATTCTCCCAGGACTAATATTAAAACACACAACGGACCAAGAAAAAAATAAAAATCCACATGACTGCTAAGGAAGATTCAAAAGACGCATCACGATGCAGCGTGGACACCAACAAAACAAACTCCCACTTTGACCTCAATAACAGAAGGACACCCGCTGGGCAAAACAGGAACTGACGCGGAACCACTAGCACACATACAGTACACACACATACATGCTAGAAAAAAAAAAGATGTGCACTTATAAATGGGAGTGGATAGACTTTTATGTGACCTGTGGGTAGGAAGATGGGGCAGAGAGGGAGACAAAAAGGGAAGAAGCCACTGAAACAGTTTATGGTCCAAAATGTGAGGAAGGTCCATGAAACACAGGATTATGAAACAGGGATGTGCAAACTGAGAACAGAAGGGTAGGATGTGGAGAGAAAGGGAGGGTGGGAATGACTCAACCTGGGTGTTAGAGGGCACTGGAGCGTTTGAGAGCCAGAAATCCAGATCCGATACCTAGAAGAGGAAGGAAGGGAAGAGGGGGGGCAGGAGGTGAGGGCCACACAGTTTCTGTTTCTTACCACTATTCATGAAAACAGACAAGAGACTACACTGCACCATTTCATGAATAAATCAAGCATTTGGCAAGGGACTGCAGTCAGCTATGAGGAAGCTGATACTAGACCAGAGGAGCTGGTTGAAAGAGAAGCTAGGAAGAAGCAATGGAAGTGCTGAGTCAGGAAAAACGATCAAAATATGTTTACATGCGATCTTCTTCACAGCAACTGTAATATTTATGCTATAGTGTTTCTGATTACGTGGGTTCGTTTAGAGCACCTTGCAAAAGTATTCATACATCTTAAACATCCTCATATTTTGTGACATTAGAGAAGTTTAATGTCTGACAGGACAGCAAAGTAGCGAATAATATTGAAGTGGAAGGAAAACCAGGTCCACTGGTGTTTCAATGTAATCAAATGAATACATTTTGACACATTTTGAATACATTCTGAAATGATTTTGACACAAATTAATTTCGCCTTCAACGAAATTCATTTGTGTCAAAATTGATAGAAAACAAGTCATTGTCACCCAGCAGTGCTACAGAAACTCTCATCAGGACAATCAGGGTAAAAAATAAAAACATTGAGCCGCTGCTGCGGCTGGAAGTTCAAAACTTCAGTAACAACCCGGTTGTTACTGAAAAGTGTTGCTCATTTTGCCTAAGAGGCTGACAAACAGCAAAACACAAAAAAGCCAAGGGGCAACGCTACGACTAACGCCGCAATAAAAAAGCTGTAAAGTTCCTGCACATCGTGATATAACTGCAGGTATGAATTAACAGGGTAACATGCCTCAGCAGAGACTCCGTTTTCGACTAAGTGAGGAAATGACCTGCACGTCCCTTTCATTACTTCATCTATTCAGTAACAAATGAATTGGAAGCGAGTGTAGCCAATAATAAAACGACTAAATTTTAAATACAGTGGTTCTAGACTGAAGTCGACAATTGGAACAGAAACTCGTCAAACTGAGGAGTCTCCTTTTTTGCAGAAAGATGACTTTTGATTTGATGCTTTTCTGAAGTCAGAGCCGATTTGATTTATACTTTGTGGTTTTAACAAAGAAAGCATTGTCATTCTATATTCAGTAAAATTTTCTGCTCTTTAATAAAAAGAACCCCGAATTGAAAAATAAGAAAGAAAAATAGTTGCAGCGATACAGTCTTGCGTGTTTTTCCTAGTATTGGTATCAAGTTTGACATTTTCTGCATTGTGTCCACCCTAAACCAGTCTGAGGGGGTTAAAAACTTTTGCAAGGCACCATGATATAATTTCTATTAGATGCTAGTCATTTTTCAGCTTAGACTTGCTTTGAAAGTACCTCTGCAGCGGTAGAAGAGGAAGCCGGTGGTTCTGCCACTTGACTCGTTTCTTCTGATTGGAGCACAGGTTCATCAGCCTGACCCCCGAGGAGATCCTCCTCCTTGTCTTCATGTTTGTGTTTTTTCTTCTTTTTCTCTTCTTTGCTCTTCTGTGACAGAAAAAAAAAAGATTCATGTTTCAGTCAGGCTAAAAAACAAGGTCAAAGCAGCTGACGGCTTACAAGATGTCCTTTTATAAATCTGATTAACAATTTTAGATATTCAATCTGTCTTATGATACTAGATGGCCTGAAAAGTGTAGGCCTTTGTGATCAAATCCACGCCTTCACCTTCCGATCTCTCTCTTTGTCTTTCTTCTTCTCTCTCTTTTCTTTGCTGCTCTTCTTCTTGGGTTCCGGCAAAGCCGCATTTTCAGTTTCTCCATCTGTTGGGCTTTTCTGGGCCTCGGCGGCACGATGTGACCTGACCGGCAGCTTCTCGCTGTCTGCAAGCGGCCTGGACAAAAAAGCAAAACGTACAGAAACCCATCACTTTACTCACAAGACTTTGTTACGCAACTGACCCAGCTGGATTTGGTGCCAAGACCTGGAAAACTATTGAGTATTAGTTTGTTTTGCAAGCCAACAATACAAGGTGCAACAGAAAGAAATACTCAGACATATTCCGGTTTTCCATAATGCAGTGCTGTGCTATTTCTCCAAGCCTGAAGCATTAGACAGTTAGACATTGGAACATTTCTCCACACAGGTCTTTGTGTTTTTTCACCCTCAAAGCTAGGCCAGCATGCAGTGTGTCCTGCTGCTGGCGAAGATCTATGGACAGACAACGCTTTCTGTCCAATGTCAAGACGCCATTTTGTAATTTTTTTTGGCAAAAAAACTCAATTTAAAAGCTAGAAAACATACTGCTCTGGCTTGAAACGCATTTTATTTGTAGGCCTCGCATCCTCCGTAAACAACTGTCCCACACTTCCTTTGAAAGTACATTCCACTCCTAAAACTAACCAATTGAACCTCTTCCAGGATGACTCACAGATAGGGTTAAATAGAAAAATTTAATGAGGACCAATTGATGTTATGCTTTTCAAACGTACATGCTAGCACTGATCAAAGGGCACATCAAAGGACCAGCAGTCAGGTATGATTTGGGAACTGCGGACAGAAGCATTAAGGCATGTACCGCATGTGATAAGGCCTCTAAAAGCATGCGCCATATCATTATTTGAAGGAAACAAAAAAATGTTTTTCTGGGAGCCTATACCAGCAGGGCAGATTACTAAAGATTAAGACCTGAAAATATCAGCACCAACATGCCAACGAATGTGTTTGTATGCTGCTCTTTATCGATAGTCTTAATTTAAAGAGCACAAAAAGAAAACAAAACATTTGCTTGAATTAAAAGATGCTGATATTGTCAAGCTAAGTACAAAGGCGCAGGAAAGAAGGGAGGAGGCATCAGGGTAGGAGAAAAAGGACTTGGATAAACTGTCCAAAGCTGCTAGTTGTAGAAAACACAAGGCAGGGAGCGAAAAGAAAGGAAGCAGGTAGGGCAAGCTCTGACTAGAAAAGGATGAGGCAGCTGCATTGGAAGTATAAAGGCATTTATTAGCGGAAAGATAAAAGCCGGTAAAGCCCGTCTGTGTGCAGTCAGAGCCCACTTCCTGTGGCTGGGGTTCTACTCACCTGCGCCCAGCCGACTCCATCAAACTGCCCACACCCAAGAGGCAGTGATGGTTATGTGCAAGCACAGGAAAGAGGAAGCAGAAAGCAATGAGGAGTGAGGAAGGACAGGACCAAGTGGCATCAACTTTGATGCTTTGGTCAGAAATCTCAATACAAAGTGCAGCGTCGAAGCTTTCAGGCTATTTACGCTTCTCTAAAGACGTTTCAGCTCGTCTGTTTAAACGTGTACGGCTTCAGCTCAGTCAAACAACTTTGAGCTTTTTTTTATTGCAGGTAAACTTCGCTTTGAGATTTTCAAATCTGCTCCAGACCGTCGAGCCATATTGGTGGCACAGGTGAGCCATCAAGGACCACTGAGAGAAGTCCCAAAGTATTTAAGAAAAAAAAACCCCAAAACATCAGGTGTTTCAAGGCTAAAACCTGTAGTATGTTGGGAAACCGGAATTAAAGTGGAAAGAAAATTAAAAGAAAATCTATTTTAGGACTAATTTAACAGAAAATGTAGGGATTTGATAAATGTAATTAGTCCTGTACTTAAAAAACAAAGAACTTCAAAATAAAAGATTAAGATAAAAATTATTACCAAAAAAAGAAAAAGGGGGAAAAACAAAAAACATACACAGTTCCTGGCAAGTTGCCTCCCAGTCCTCAAAAAAACAAAGACAAAAACCAAACAGGTTGATTGTTTTGTAGATGAAGTTTGAAACGAAGAGTTAAACTAGTCAGAACATAAACTGAAGCAGGATCAGAGCCATGTGGACTCACTTGTCCAGGTCGATGTCCAGAGCTTTGTGGGGGTCAGTGGGGTCTCTTTCATCATCATCACTGGGTAAGGCATTCTGCAGCAAGAAGATACATCAATTAACACAAGACTTAGTATCTTGGCAAAATATGCATTTTATCAAGAAATCTTGATTCCAATCCCCTGTAAGGCTCAAATGTAACAATAATGATGCAACTTATTCCCCAAAGTATTTTCTTTTATGTAAAATATGCCTAAAAATGTCAACAACAAAAGAGCTTTTTGATTTAAAACAAAGTTTAAACAGAGCTTCCCAATATCTCAGACATCTACATTGATTTTTTTCTCCAATCAGAGAGGTACTAAGCTACACAAGTTATTTAGAGTAACATCAATACAAGTTCATAAAAAGCCATTCATGTCAGCAGTGGTTAGTCGTAATGATTTAGCTGCATTGATGTGGCTTAAAAATAAAAATAAAATCTGATTCTTAATATTTTCCAGTTTTTTAGGGAACCGTTATCTCCGCATTGCACTACTTCGTATCTTAGTGAATTTACTGCTCTGCTTCAGCTCCATGCATCAGTTTCGGTTTCCTAATTTACTAGTGGCTTCATGTATTAACTCAGGTAGGAGCGAAGAGTTTAATTAAAAAGCAAAAAAAAAAGTAGCAGTAACTGATGTCTGTGTAGACACTTAACTCATGGCGTTTCTAATTGACCATCGCTATCTTCCAGCATGCCTACCTCTGGCATCTCCTCTGTAACAATGTCCACCATGTGAGCCGGAGTGATGTCCTCTTCGCTCTCCGGAGCCGAATCGTGTTTCTTCCCTCGTCCGCTGCGCTTTTCTTTCCTCTTCTTCTTTTCCTTCTTCTTCTTCTCTGCTCGCTCTTTCTGACGGCGCTCCTCCTCCATTTTCACATACTGGTCAGACATAGGTAGACCTGAACAACAGAGGCGTCATTTATAAATGACACAAATGAAAGAAGGCAAGAAACAAGAGAATGACAAAAAAAACCACAAAAAAACCCACTGAAAATTATCGAAATGTTTTTTTTAACGTTTTTTTTTTAAATTAGTGTTATGATATTTGACCCGACCTGGGACTTTGAGAGGCACATTGAGGTCAATCTGCACTACTGGGATGTGCTCCACTCCAGGAGCTTCTTGGTACACCTACAGGTATTAAATTAAATAAATAAAAGAGGAAAAAACTTCATTACAGTGCAGTTAATATCTGTTAATTTGGACAATAACCAAATGGATGAGCAGAACATTGGATGTATTCTTAAAGACGTAATAAAATCTGGGCATGCAACTATTTTTGTTTCATACCCTACATTCTTCTAAAATTATCGTGAACAAAACAAGGATTAAAAAAAATATATCCTTACGTTTCTAAACTGTCTATTAACTTCAGTGATTCGTTTAAAGAGTGTAAAAGCACTATTATTCATAAAAGATGAGTGAAAAGTGATCAACATACCTTCTGAGAGGACGGGGAAGCCTTGATGTAGAACGGATTGTTGGCTTGCTCCTGCTTTCTGGCTTCCCTCCTCTGGGAAAGAAACAAAATCCGCATCATGAATTAATCCACGAATAACTTCCTTACTTTGTTTTAACACAAGCAGGGATCCACAGGGGAAGGCAGATAAATAATGTTTAAACTCTGAACTAAAGATCAATACTTATGTTTTTTGTTTCTTTTTTCATTAAACAATCACTGCCCGGGAATATATTCATGCTATATCTCTGAGAATTGAGAATGTCAAAAGAGCATGCGCAAGAAGAGGACTTGGATCAACTAATACCTTATAATAAATAATGAAAAGCAGACAATGGGAGTAAAGTCCTCTGAAACAAAATGAAGCCGGCAAAATGTGCAGCTGCTGCGTTCTTCCATTCGTACCCTTGCGAGCTCTTTCTCGTCCACCTCCGTGTGACGGGGTCTGGAGTGTTTCGGCTCCTCCTTCGCAAAAATCGCCTTCGGCTGCTCGTCCTCAGACTCGCTTTCAGAAGGCGGTTCGTTGATCCAGGCGTCCAGGTCCAGGCTTCACAAGCATACAAAGATTTTCACACTTTAGTCAAAATAATTGTGAATGTCGGTACATGGTAAAGAAAAACAAACAAGCAAACAAACACACTGACCCTTCAGGAACAGGAACTTTCTTCTGCGCTTTCGGGGCCACGGGGTTGAGTTCTCCTGCAAACAGCGCGTCGACTTCCTCTGCCACTTCCACGTCCTTCTGCTGAAGCTTCTGGATGTACTTGACCAGCTGCAGGATGCAGGACGCCTGAGGACAGAAGGTGAGCCAGTCGGCGTTGCACGTACTCGACCGGATTAGTTTGACCCGTTCAGCTGCCCGTTCGTCTCACCCTCTCCTGGACTTCGAGGTTGGCGCTCTGCACAAACAGCGGCAGCCTGTCTATCATTAGCTGGCTGGCTTCCTGCGCAGCTGTGCTGTCCGTGTTCCCCTCCTCGCCCTTCAGCACCGTTGCAAACAGCTTGGCTGCGTTCTGAACATACACAGCCTGGATGTGGCCCGGCAGCGTGGCCACCTTGGGCCGCAGCATGGCCTCCAGCGTCTGCGTCGGGTTCTCCAGGTGTCTGCCAAAACGATACGACTTACATCACTGCCCGCTTTCGGAGTCGCCCTCCGCTCGGCGCGTTGCGTGTGGAAACGCGAACTCACTCTGAGAACTCGCCGCAGATCCAGGCCGCAGCGTACAGAACCTCGCAGATGCCGTTCCGCTGCGTGTTGCCCGTCAGCAGGTGGGCGTTGTCCAGCAAAGTGGCCATCTGAGCGACGGCGAACGCTCGGATGGCCTTCACCCGAATGGCGACGTCCAACATCTGAGAGGCAATGAGGTGCCCGTGTCGTGTGCCCTCTAAGCGGGTCAGCTCCACCAGGATGCTAATGTACCTGTCAGTCACGCACAGGGCAGCGAGTGGCGTTCAAGCCAACCAAGTCGAACTCTGAGCGAGGCAGAAAAGAGCGCAGGCAAACGGCAAAACAAACCATTCAAAGTTGGTGATGTACTGGTAGTTGCTCTGGCTGCAGATATCGATGATCTTGGTGAGAAGTTCGTCCCTGTAAGTGGTTCCTTCGGCTTTGTCCACATGCAGCATCAGCTTCTTTACAATCTCCATCAGGTTCTTCTTAGAAACCTGGACGAAGCAGAAGTGCAACCCGTAATGACGAGTTAAGGTTTGATTTAATGTCTCTCACCTTACTTAAAAAGACAACAAATCAAAATATATTGCTGAGGCTAACGATACACATTTTCCTCCATGCACGAGCTCCATGAGCTTCTCTTTTATTCATCCTGAACAAACCTCACAATGCAGGAAACTAAATCAACTGAAGATGCGCTCAGTTTTGTTGCCAACTTCCAATTTTTGTAAAACTCTTGAGCTTACGGTAGAAATATAATCTTATTCTGGATAAGACAAGCACTACTTTCTTCAGACCATCCTGCTGTGTTATCAACTTTCATTGATACTAAGATCAGCTTCCACATCTTTGTGCTCCCTCCCGTTTCACTTTACACATCTCACCGAGACGAAAATAGCTTTTACGTGCATGTCCACAAACGGCTTACATGGGTCAAACAGTGGGACTCCATACCATGCCGTAGAGAAGGTCCAACGCTCTGAGACGAATGGACTCATCTTTGTCGTCGAGACACTGCAGGATGAGGTCCTTATGAGACTGGACAGACTTGGGGTGCGTCTTCAGGATCTTGGACATGGCGAGCAAGCCCAAGTATTTCACTGCACAAAGATGAAAACGCACAACCTCATACGATGAACCTGATAGATTACAGTTCCTAATGTCTTGCTAGTTCTTACGTCTGCTGATACGCAATTTGTTTAGAACAGCCAATTATTAATTTATGTGGATATTATTAATCTCAGTCATTTTAAGCTGCATTACAGTCCAGATGTAGATGCATTCACCCTTAAAGGGCTTTTTAAAGTTTAAATACTTCAGTTATTCGATTGAAGGAATAAAACTCATCTTGAGAATAATTAGACACAGACTGATATGGAAAAAAAAAATTCATTTCATTTTAATGAGTATGGCCAACAACTGAGGAAAACGTTAAAATGACGTTTCTCAGGAAATGCGAATGTTACCGAAGAGCAATTGAAGGATTTTTATACAATAATATTGCACTCATTGTGCACAATAATAGGAAGAGGCATGACTCTGCAGTCACTCACACACTCTTGAAGAAAAGCACATTGCTGGAAAGATTAGTGGACGCAAAAAGTGCAGTAGAACACTATGCATAAGTAACGGCCTCAAGAGGACTGAGAAGGAAAGACTATTCAAGAAGTTTCCGTTTTCATTTGCTGTAAGCCATAATCATCACAACTAAAGAGAAATAAAACACTTAGATTACTCTGTCATAAACAGAGTTATTGAAATAAATTAACTTCACAATTTTCTAATTTACTGAGATCATCCTGTATATAACCTAAGTCCTACTACAAGCTACGTATTCAAAAAGGGGAAAAAAAAGAAAGGAAAAAAAGGAACACAAAACACACAGGACAATGGAAAGGACAAACACACGTACACACGGGAGACTAGTTTTGTTTTGATTTATCCTTTAAGTCCCTGACAGATGTTCCTCACACACCAAAAGGATTTTCTAAAATAGGCATTCAGTCAGTCATTGTATCAGGCAGGGAATAATGAGGCCTCTCGGCTTTCTCAATCAATAAAGGTGAAGCAGTGACCTTGGGGCGAGAGGAGGCTAGGTGCAGCGAATACCATCACACAAACGGCCAGCTGCTGACGTCGCACTTCACAAAAACAGCAGATAACGATTAATACCATCTTTTACAAGTTATATCATGCAACGGGATCCATTTTTGCACAACGCAACAAAATGCATAAATCATTTAAGTCAGTTTCCCCCCACTGTCATTTCTTACTCCTGTTCATTGAAATAATGTAGTTTCTAAATTTAAGCCAAAAGTGTAGCTCAAAAAAATAAAGAAAAAAAGAAAAGCAACTTGAATATGTATTAGTGTTTACCGTCATTGTCCATTTATATTTAAGACACAAGTTTGCCAGCTTGCTGGTTACACTCTTGTTAGTGTGCAAGTTTGTTCTGTAAACATTAAAACCACTTTCCCAAAGGGGAACTAATAATTTTAGGACGCTGCATTAGCTCCACATTTGAGCCGTTTTCTCTTCATGGAGCTGAAAACACTTAAGATTGCTTTATTTGGCATCAAAAAACTGGTCATGAGCAAATCTTCCTAAAATGAAAGCCAAGAATTTAAGTAAAAATAGATTAATGTTGGAGCCTAATCTTTGCTTCTAACAAAATACTAGACATGCAGATTTCAAATTTGTATTTATTTTTAAGTTTGGCCACAGAAGGAGTCCAATATTTAAATGAGGATTTTTAAGATTGTCCTAATTTATTAATAAAAAGCAAATTTACTGAACTTTTATCCAACATTTATGAACAACTATAACTAAGCGGTTGGTTGATGTGTTTATTGATACGAATCTATGGGATTTTAATTTTAATACATTAGAAAACAACAATTATTCACTATTGGACCTGCTGAACAAAACTGAGCAAATTAGAGTAAAACTTGCTCATTATCATAACTTTAGCACTGCTGTAAAATCTCTCAAAGATTATCTGATAAAAGCAAGATGCAAGACTAAAGCAGAACCCAACACTGAAGACCAGGGGAGAAAAAAAAATCATGATATTCATGCATGCTTTCCATTTTTCCATTTTTGGTTGATAGGCAGTTCTTTCTCAGTCAGTATCTTTATTCTGATCTCCAAAGCTCTGTTACAAAGCAGGTTCAGCAGCGATGTTTACCACCTCTAGTTACCTTAATATGGTATTTGTTTTGCGTCACAGTACAGGCCCCTGTTTAGTCGTACCAGGCATCTGGTTCTGAGGAGCAACAACGATGCTCTAAAACCAAGCCACATTTGATCAAAATATCTTGAATATTTCTTCCTTTCCTCTCATTAACTCAAAAACCAGGGGGAAGATAAAAGGATAAACAAAACGTTAAACTTCAAATTCTAATATACTACCACCTGAGATCCACACACACAACTACCTAGAAATGGATGTCCGGATAACTCGAATGGCTGACTACAACAACGTAAACACCAAAACTGTTGTGGATACACAACTCCATCTTAAAGCCATATTCCCCCCCCAAACTAGCTGGTTATAGAGCTATGAACTAAAGCAGTCTGAGAATGAACACTGCAAGCTTCTTCACAGTCACACTCAGCAATTTGCAGATGCTGCTTAGGAACAATGGTATTCCAAGCAGGCCTTCTAATTTAGTAAAAGTGCAATAAGGTTCGAGTTATCCAGAGTCAGGAGGTCTACGGTCCGGTCGTCTACGGGGGCCGACTGTTCCACAGTCAGAAACACACAGACAATGAGAAAATGACACACTGCAGGCATTGACAGAGGGCTCACAGTTCTGGTCCGAGTCTTCTATCAGGATTCGCAGTTTCTGCACACAGAGCTGTGGGAAAGAGAGAGAAAGAGAGAAAGAGAGAGAAAGAGAGAAAGAGAGAAAGAGAGAAAGAGAGAAAGAGAGAAAGAAAGAAAGAAAGAAAGAAAGAAAGAAAGAAAGAAAGAAAGAAAGAAAGAAAGAAAGAAAGAAAGAAAGAAA
>CAEGAF010018904.1:0-31508 GCA_903067075.1 Micropoecilia bifurca | reverse complement strand
CTCCATGCAGAAAGGCCGGGGCCGGGAATCGAACCCAGAACCTTCTTGTTGCAAGGCAACAGCTCTACCAACTGCGCCACTGTGCAGCCAGTCAGAGGTCAGGAGGTCAGAATGCAAATTTGAATTCCAAAACGGATTTAAAAACCGAACTCCGAGCCGCTTAAAAACCTCGGTCTCGGTCCGGTTGGAGTGGACTGTAAAACGGTAGAAAACCTGTTTGAATGCAACCCGACTAGAGACCGCTCCGAAAGCAGGAGGTTAGAGACGCTGCAGGACATTCTGGTCAATATGTTACTCTCTCCTATGTGGGTTAACGAAGATGTTGTGTCGGTTGTCATGGCAACGGGTCTGTGTGCCGACACAGAAAGCGAGGAAAATGGTTTAAAGTTGCTTTACTGTTTATCATCTTAAATCCCCATTGCTGTGGCGCTCTGCAGCTGCTGTCAGTCATTTTTAAACCTCTAATAAATGACAAAATGGTTGTTTGAACATTTAATCATCAAATAGGATCACATATTTCATATGTCCCATGCATATATATGGCTGATAAGCACATATATATAGATGTATGTACATATCAGCCATGCTTTTGTCTGGATTATGAGACATTTTGAATTGCTTTGCCTCTCTCATAATCCAGGTGTGAGTATCAGGTGGTGGGGCCTTTAACAGGCCATGATTTGGCTCGAATTAGAAGACAGAAGATCTCTGACGTCTAGTGAGGCCGAACAGGACTCTGTCAATCCAGCCTCTTTGGAGTTCTAGTGCATATATCTCTTTCCAGACTGGCGTTTCAATTCAGTTGCAATTATCACACCAGGTTGGCAGCATTGCTTTTAGTTAAAACTGGTAAGTACATGTGTGCTAATTGAACTGGCAGCTTTGCCCCAATACTCCTGGAAAAAAATCCAAAAAGCAAAAAAAAAAAAACAAACTCACAGCTGCTTCCCTCCCACATGATACATTTACAAAATCCTTCTAACGTCCTTGTTCTATCAGTTTTGGGTTATTTTTGTCAATGTTCCCTGACTCTTGCCAAGCAGTGCTTATAGCAAGTTGTCTCTAGAGGGAGGCCAAGGAAGAACCTTTTCATGCTTTTGCATGCATGGCTGTGATTGAATGAGAGCCGTCTCACTGCTGTGAGTGAGCCGTCTGAGTGGCTTGTAATCCTGTTCCCACTGGTCCATGAGGAGCAGCAGGCCTTGGAGAAAATGCTTTTAATACGTCTCTACCTGAGTTAATTTTTGTAGGCCAACGGTGACAAATTTACAATGATCTTGCACCCATCTCTGTCTGAGGGTGGGGAAAAAAAAAATCTGAACTCAATTGGAGCTTTTGCTTCGTTTATAAAAACGGAAAGAGGTATTCATCAATGGGATTAGAGCTCGTCCCCTGGTGGGTTTATAAAAGCCATTTATCATTAATGTAATCCAATTATTTTTGCTGTGCTTACAGATTTGTCTCTTAATTTATTCATCGCATGTGTTGTTAATCAGTTATTGGCCTGGAGAGATTCACTTTTAACAAGTTACTTCCTCATCATGGTTTAGATCAAGGTGAGATGATTTGTCGGCCAGCCTTTGACTTCATGTCTGTCTGTATGTGCAGAACAATTCAATTATTGAACAGTTAATCTAATTTAGTAACTCAATTCACTAAGTGAAACACATTCCGCTCTATGGGTTAATTACAGACAGACTGATATTTCAGTTTATGAGGATTACAACTCTTACAGATACACATTTCAGATTAGAATATTACATCAGCTCATTAAAAACCATTTTAGTACCTACTCAAAGGTTGTTGTTTTCAAATGGTATTTTTAATTCAACAAACAAACCTTATTGGATATTTAAATTTCTTTAACAAATATTAGAAAAAACGTTTGTGTTTTTCATCAATTCTCATAAAATACTAATCTGTTTCTTTAAAAAAAGAGATCAGATTAAAACTGTAGTTTTTACTAATATTCAAGTAAAAATATATTGAGTAAAACCTCTGGCTGCTTCTCTACCATCAGTCCCTTTTGTGTATATATATATTTGCAAGTGTGTGCTATTAAGTGTATATTTGATATATTCTTCCGTTCTGCTCTTGTTCACTATTGAAACATTCAGCTGATGTACGTTTCCTGAGTCATATAGTGCATCAGTTAAAGTGTCTGTGGGGATGAGCAGAATTGCGAGAGTGACTGAGACAGACGGTAGCAGACGGTTAAGGTCAAAAGTTCAGCAGGGGTGGGATTAAAATAACAGTCCCTTAATAATAATCCAAGTAATGCAGGGCTCTACTTGGATGCTAAATTTGGTTCGATATCAGATTTCTATAGCAATAAATTTAGTTTCTAAAGTAATATAGTTGGTGGGTTTGAAGGTCTCTAACTGTGTTTTCTTTCCACACCAGATGTAACCATTTCTCAAGTTTCCCCGAAAACTGTTGGATTATTTCACTAATGGAAAAAGAAACAAAAGCGGGAAATGTGCTGGTCGATTATAATCGATTTCATCCTCACAATATTCAGCATTAATTGCATGTTTCTCAGATATTGCACAGACTTCTACCCAAAACATTGTGATTGTAGCATAAACCCTTAAGAGAAACATAACGTTTTTATTCTATATATCTTTTTCAAGATATTGCGGCACAATTGGCTTCTATTTATAGCAAGAGAGGAAACAGGCAGAGAGAAAGGGAGACACAGTAAAGGTTAAGAGTCAGACCTTGGATTAATTCTTTAAAGATTAACAGGATGGAGCTGCTGCTAAGCCATGTGTCAACATGATGAACATAAGTTATGATCAAGACCAGCGTTGCCTTCCGTCAGATATGTTTATCCTCTCACCACTAGGGCTGTAGTGATACAATAATCTCACAATACAATACACAATATTCTGCTCTGATACGATATATATTGCAATATTCAGCAAATGATACAATTTAATACACTTTTGTGATTTTCTGAAAGATTTTAGAGGGACAGAGTGATTTTGGTGACATTTTGTGACTGTTATAAAGTTGGATTGAATTAATTTAACTGAAAACTGATTAAAAGCACCAACTACACAATACCTGTCTCTGGTTGGACACAGACTTAAAGTCGACAGCTGGACAAAATGAATCAAAGAAGTGGTGAGAAAACATGTTTCTTTTAATTGAAACAGTACAAACTGTAGCTGACATGCATTTGTAAAGTACCTGCTCTGAATAGTTTGAAACCTTTAATACCTTGATACTTAACATATGAAGGAATCACTCTAAGCCTGATGACCTAATCACTCTCCCGGCGAAGCAAGCAAAGAGTGAGCAAGGTGACAGTTGGATGTTACGATACTTGTGGATGAATATTAATTTTTTTCTAAGAAAAAAAATATCAATATGTTTCACAAAATCGATATTATTATACAGCCCTAGTCACCACATTCTTGTCAATATGCATTGCGCTTTAAAGTTGTGTGTAGATATTTGGCTTTCCATAAATAACATTCCATCTATGCCTTTTTTAGAGTCTCATACTTAATCATTTTGAAGAAACAGTTTGTAGCTTCGCTAACACTTTCCGATCTGGACCAATTAGCATCGAGCGACGACGGATAGGTGGAAAATGCAGGTTGTAAAACTTTGAATGACTGTTACTATTTTCCTTTGTGGAAAAATACAAGTAATTTTCAAACAGCACTTTTTAGCTCAAACTGTAAAGCCTGAAGGCAATACAATGTTTCGTTTAATTTTTTTTTCTGTTTTGTGAGTTTAGACAAAAATTATTAGAGAAATGTGTGAACTTGTAAAAATCATTAGTGTTTGAGATGTCTATTGGCGTTTCAAAATGAGCCCTCTTATCAGAGTGGATACAAACACACATTGATTTATTTGACTGTGCTGCTGACTTACATTGTGCAGTAACCACTGTGAATCGTGTCAGGCTTTGACAATAAACATCACTCAAATAGGGTGCAGATAAAGTTCGTGAGAGTTTTCCAGCACTGAGAGAAGACATTCCCTCAGTTTGATGGCTGAGCTGTACGACAATATTCATAAACTCTGGATTATCACTGTAAAATATACCAGTTCTTTACCTTATATTTTTTATTTTTTTTACTTGTGACGAGATATTACAATCACACTTGCCATTTTATAAAGTGCATTTTGCTAATACCAGATAGGATAGGATATCCCAAATTTTCAGATTTTTAATTCTTATGTTTTTAATTAAATCTGAAGAAAAACAAAGTGCAGTGTGTGAATGTTAGCCCCAGCTTCTTGTTGTTAGGTGACAGGAGTGACACGGTGTGGCTGTCTGCTGCTGTAACCTTTCTGCTTCAGGGTTCAGTTTTATGCTCTGCATTTAGAGACGGGATTCCACATACATTGACTGTAGCAAGTGGTTATTTGAGCTACTGTTGCCTTTCAATTGACTTGAACCAGACTGCCCATTTTCTTTTGACTTTTCACATCAACAAGACATTTGTGTTCACACAATTGTCGCTCACTGGATATTTCTTATTTTTTTGACCAATCTCTGTCAAACCGGGAGATGGTTCTGTGTGAAAATCCCAGCAAATCATCAGTTTCTGAAAAAACTAACACCAGCCCGTCTGGCAGCAACAATCATGATACGTTGAAAGTCACTCAGATTGCCTTTTTTCACCTTTCTGTTGCTCAGTTTGAACATCAGCAAGCTTTCATACAACTCAATGCCTAAAAGCATTGAGTTGTATGAAAGAATTTTTTTATTTATACAGCAGTTTTCACAGATAAAACTGCAATCTTTACAAGATACCATGAACATTAAAAAGCATTTACACTAAAAGGTTAAAAAAATATTAAAACTAAATGCTGATTAATATGAATTTTTATATATTTTTTTAAATCCAACATTGCAAATTTGCTGATTGTTCAAAAGGAATGAGATGGGTGTACCTATTAAAGTGGCCTGAGACTGTAAGTCTCTTCTGGTACAACGAAAAGCAATCAAATATGAGGAGATGGGGTTGTCTGATGTCGATTTCTCTCACACGGTCTACAAAAGTACTCCATCGGCTATTGATGTATTGAAAATAGATTAAAGAACAGATGCGGATTGTCGAGTGCTCTGTTAGCCTGCAAGCTTGTGTCAGAAGACAGTGAGGTGGAAAACTAATTACCAAAAACAGTAAACCTTTCATGGCTAAGACTAGATATTCTCTCAGAGCAGCAGAAATGTGTCACATTGTAGAGACGGCACACAACTATATATCTAGCTTGCACTGTCAATGTTTCTGAATTTATCTTCTTAATAATGAGGGCATTGTTATGTTTCCATTAGAGCTGCATAATATATTGAATTACAGTTGTCACTTCAATATCAATGTGGTAAATTGCATTTGCAAAGGTCGACTTGGATGCAGTGTGCGATGAGCTGATGTTTTTAAAGTACCATGCGTTCGTGCTGTGCACAGCAATAATTTATTTGTGCAGTTGGATGGAGTTTCCCAGCTCATGATGCCCAAACCTTATGAAGATTTCAGTGACTGAGAAAGTAAAACTCTCAGAAAGTGGTTGGAACATTGTGAAAACATTAATTGAGGTTAATTGCAAGCAGTTTCATCACTGGAAATCTCCCCATTAAGCTGAAATGGCGTATTTACCAAGTATCATTTAGCTCTAGATGCTACACTTTAAAACTTGAGATCAAACTGTGCTAAGCTGAAGCATCATATAAAGAGGGTAAAGACAAATCACTTCTTTCCTTCAAGTAACCCTAAATCCCCAATCACATCTCACTCAAGTTTTGCTCTCTCTTCTAATCCTTGATCTTTTGATGTTTCCTGCAACTTATAAAAAGAAAAAATCAATAAAATATATGGGGGAAATGCCCTCCTCTTCCTTCATGTCGGCTACTTTGAACAAACCAAAGCCCACAAAAGGTACCAGTAGTCATTCCACAGATCTGAAAAGTCAAGAAAAAGAAAACTTCAGTCAGTAGGTGCAAAGACCAGCCCCTCTACTGTGCTCATGTATGCCCTCAGTAGTTCCATATGCCCGGTGAGCTGCCAGGAGAGTGGACAGGCGAGCCCAGTGACTGCCAATCTGCAGATGCAGTAGCTGTCTGCTCATGCATATTAAACCCACGCCACCTGCTCGTCGTACATCACGCCCTGCATTCGCAGCCCCAGGAATTTTAATCAGCTACACTGACAGGAAGCCGCTCTCCGGTCCACGTAGGTGAATCTTTCCAACTCCTCCCCCGTCCCCTCTGACTCTATTTTTCCTGCAGAGACGGCGAGGCATCCTGCACTTCGGATTTCCTGTTGGGTGGTTGAGTGGCAGGGAGAACAGGGGGGGGAAATAAATGACTGCTGTGGTTTTTAAAAATATGATTATTTTGAGTTCAGTTTGGGTAACTTTATCAGATTTTTTTTTTCCACCAGCTGTTCTTCTGCAGTCAACCTCATGGGGAGATAAATTGCTTGCATCTTTTTAAATTATTCTAGAAGAGAAAATGCTTAAAACTTATTTCCTTCTTCTTTCTAATGCCAGTGCTATTAGATAATTTTACACCCAACTGAGTTATATTAACTATTTTAGAAATCAAAGGGAATTATCATCGATAATCATCTTTGAAAAATATCTCAGCACCAACATGACTTTGCAACTCACTCACAAAAAACTCCCCAGCTTCAGTCATCATGTCAGGAAAGATGTTACAGTAAGCAAATGAAGACACAATTAGGTTCCCTTTCTGACTGCAGCTCTCCGTCATTCTGCCAGTTTATGCTGGCGCAGCACATTCCTCAGGAACCCTCAGGATGAATTTTTTATGCCATCTTTTTAAATATAGCCTTTTTATAAAAAGGCAGATGGAGTCAGGCACCGCCAAGACGGGACAGAGTGTGCTATCAGTGGTGTGGTAACAGTTAGCTGCACATTAATAGCCGAGCCAAACGTGCCGTGTTTGGTTGATTATATTTTGGCAATGTTGATAAGTTGCGCTGCAAATTGTGTGGCGTATTAAAAATGGAATTCTCATAAAAATAAATATTTTGATGAGCACCTAACTTGTACAGTCATTGTCAAAAGCTATGGCAATGGCAACTTTGAGCAGATGTTTTGTGGCTTTAACATTTCTTTTTTTAAACAATATAGTATGCACTTAATGCATGCTGATTGTCGATGCATAATTTCTTTTAACTTATTCTGGCATGGTGGATATCAGACTCTTGGCCAAATAGCAGCAGATGGTGACCCATTCTTGTCTTATTAGTGCTTGGAGTTAAACTTAAGTTTTTTGGTTTGTGCTCATGCATCAATTTTATTTATCTATTTATTTGGGTTCGGGGGCAGATTTACCACAGACTCTCACTTTGATCAGTTTGGATCTCCAAATGGAAAATAGATTGTTAGAAAAAGATGTTGGTATCGCTACGTTTTTCATGACAGCGTCTTTGAACACACATTTCTAGAAGATGGTCTCGGCCCATTTAGTACCATGCAGCCTTCTTTTCTGCGTGTACCTCTCTACACTTCAGTGCTTGCATGCTGGCACAGACTTTACTATAGGACTACGTCCCAACTTATGATGGCTGCTTCATCAGTTTGAAAAAAATGAAATAAAAAATCCCACACAAATATCCTTTAGATGTCCAGATGCATTAAGATGTTGTCATTTATTTGGTTAAGTTGCTATTTGTGTTAAAAAGCAAGTGTTTACTTGGAACAAAGTTAAAATTTTACTATACCTGCAAAAATTGTCACCATGTGGAAATGTTAGTTTAATGTCAAGACATGAATTTGCCCATATATGCCTTCCTCCTTTTAACTCCCTTTAACTGCTAACTACACTACCCAGCTCTTCTATGTGTAAGTTCTGCAGCTGAAATGAATGCATAATTTCTTTGAAAAATCATGTTAAAGTTTGTGTTTATCAAAATGGCTCTAACATCAACATTTGAGGACTTTTCCTTCTGAAAAAGTCCTCAAATGTCCCATTCTGGGATTTCTGTCCAGAGGTTTCTGGGGTATCAAGTCACTGCTAAAAAAGGTGGAGGCACATTTCTGTATAAACACCATGTCTCCGCTTTACTGTATAATTCATAAGATAAGTCATACCTGGTATCCACAATGCTTTTATGTGTTCTAGCATGTTTCTGTGAGCATTATGCTTTTCATTTGTTTCACACCCCAAACTCGTGATGACTCTCTTGTAAATACTGATAAATAATTCACAACATCCTCAAGCAGCACCACAGGTACACTATGTATATTTCAACAAAACCCAAGATTGTTTTAATTCCGCTGTCGTCTCCTTCTCGTCATTCTCTGAATCAAAATTTAAATTTAATATATTTGCTTTTGCAAAAGTCCTAAAGCGCCCATCTTGATTAAATATGCATTTGTTTTATCCGGATTTATCATTCTGCTGCTTATTCTCTTATTTGCTCTGTAAGTAGAGATAAAGAGAATAAAGTGCATCACTTTACAGTTGGATTTAGGGAGACACTCATCCTATTCTTGATAGCTTTTATGTGTTTCCCCCAGAGAGAACGACTGTATGTTCATAGCTGTTCTGACAGCTACATTATACCTTAGCAGCTTAACTAATGTGACGTATGGCAGTAGCTCTCGCTTTCCTAAAATAAACCCACTAAATAAACATACAAATCCACTTTGAAACATAGAAACATGTCATGCAGTGTACAACAGAAAACGCTGCAGTTTGGGCACTAGAAACAAGAAACTAAATGACATGTTTGTTTCATTTCATGAGACTATAGGTAGTAACATCATTCCCTCCCTCCTGGTGGTACATTATGTTAATTACACCACAAATTACAATCAATGAATCAGGATAAATGATCTGTCTAGTTCCATAATACAGCGTGTGGGCTGCGAAGACAAATTAGCACAGGAGAAATTGTGTCTAATAATATTGGTCTGTCTTTGAACATTCTTCTGAACATCATTACTAATCCTGGTCTTACAAGGGAAGTCAATAACATTTGGCAGATTACATTCATAAACTGCTACAGGAGACTCTGCAGACTAAAAGAGTCTGAGTCACTGCTATGATTCACATTTCTATAGTTGACTGCAGTGTAACGGAAGAGTAATCCTCAAAAATGTTTAAAAGCGCTAAATATAACCAGGAATTCACCCAGTCTGACCATCTGTTTATCGGTTTTATGTAAAGTATTTATTAAATAATTTGTTTTTTTTTTATTGTATTATTGATTAGCAGCTAATTAGAGACTGGTTACTGGTTTCAAGATATGTCAGGTTTTAAAAGGTACACCTTCAAACTTAAAAACGTATCGATCATCTAATGTTTGAAGGCCTTTTAATGGGATGCCAGCAAAAGATGTTCCTTTGCTACATCTGAGTCTCCCCAACAAAAATGACTATAGATATAACAGCCATTCATATTAAGGTCACTAATACTAGTCTAAAACAACAACAAGCAAGCTATGAGTGGGATGTCTGTGAAACAACCACCTGCTGGTTTTACCAGAACTGTCAACCCAAATTATTAATTGTCTAATCATTTTTTGGAGTCTCCCAGTGTGGAAGAACAGAACATCAAAACTGTATGTTGAGAACCTAATATAAATCATTTAGAATGATAAAACAATGTTTTTACAAAAACTGTCTTACTCTTTTATGCTTATATTTTTTTTACATTTATAAACAACATCTTACATTTCAGGGTGTTTAAGTCTTTCAGGTGGACATCACCCTAATTTTTAACTCTCTCCACAGATGATTGGATTCAGTCAAGTGAGAAAATAAATGTAGCTGTAAGTTAGAAAATAATGTGGTGAAATTAAAAGATTATATTGAACCTAAAAAATGCTAAAAGTCCTTCTCTTTTTGGCTGTGTGAAGAAATCTGAGAACTTGTTTAATAATGCACATTGTTCGTCTCAAACTCAAATTGCCACAAGACATTTTTGGGGATAAACCATCCGTCTTCTAGTATGTGACTTGCTCAAAAACACTCTCCCATACACCCTTAGCTCCCCTGATGTTTACACACCCTATGCTGTTGTACATTCAGGCCGTACCTGACAGTGGAGACGCTGCTCCAACAGAGCCGTCGTGCACATCTTACAACAAACAGGCTGAGCCTTCTGGTCCAGCTCAGAACAGGCAATTTGGACTCTCGGTGCAGAGTCTCCGCTGTGCTGTTTCACGGATTGTGGAGTGAAATTTCACAATCTTCTTGCACTGTTTGCTTTGTGGCAGTAGGAGGGGCAGTTAGGACTGCAGGGGCTGACTTGTTATATGTACAGTCATCCTTCATACTTTAATCAAGAGTCACCTGAACCAGGGTCAGGAGATAATGTAGATAATTAACACTGTTCATTAGGGAGTTGACTGGCTCCCTTCAGGTTCATTGTATGTGTGATGTCTACAGGGGTCTACCTTATTAACCTCTCTGCTTTGGGTGTAATAATGAGAAAACCATGAAATACTGTTCAAGTTATCTAAAAATAATGGCGTTAAATAATTACTTCACTGAAGTAGTTTAATGGCTGAGGATTAAAAGAATAAACTCGGCTTTTGAATACAATCTGTTGATGAATAGATATGAATTTTCTTCATTAAGAATAATTCCTATAATTTTTAATGATGCACATAGGGGGAATAAATGCAGACTTTTCGAACAAGGCCGAGATTAGACACCACAAGTTGGTCAACGGTGAAGGACAACCTGTGACAAATGTCCCTCTAAATGCCTGTCATCAAGCTGTCATGGCGGCCAAGGCCATGTGTTCCTCAACCCTGCTTACCAGCAGCGTCTGCCACCTTTAACCTGGTCAGACACTATTTGTTTGTGTCATGTCAGGGACAGAGGGTCTCCCAGGACTGTCTGTCTTGGCGATAATGCGAGACAGAGAAGATGGGGCTTGTGATGCACAACAGTGTTCACAACCTAAGGTAACAGATATTGAACTGCATGATTTTGAATACCAATATAATTCATTCACCGTCGCTGACTTTTCATCTTAGTTTTCATAATCAGCTATGCTGTCGATAAAACCATGAAGTTATATTTTTTTCCTTACACAAACACAGATATTGAGACTTATCTTGTAAGCTTGAATTGAACACATTGAACCATTTTGTTTATGACTGGAACTAAACAGAATACACTGATGCTGTACTTAATACCAAAAGCAAAGTGAAATTTGAGATTTCTTTCCAGAATAACTTGTGGTTCATGAGTTGGAGGATTTTCAGTAACTTCAGTGGTTAGTTTTCTGCTATAGTTTATTTTTGGTTATTTCTTAGATTTTGCATAGTGTGTCAAGGTAGTGTTAAGTGCAATCTGTTATCAGTTTTTTTTATTTCAATAAAAAAGGAGTTAAATGTAAAAATTTTAGCCAATACTTATGTTTAACTCTTGCTCTTTTCTTAGATTTACCTGTTTTACATCCAGTACTCAATCTTGCCTGTATTTAGCCTCCTGTCTTCTTTCACATTTCTTTTTGTCTGATCCTTTCCTTGAAGCCCCTAATGGTTTATTCGTTATTTTTATTTATTGAGCAAGTTTAAGCAAAAACTGAATAGTTACCTGCAAAACTAAAATGAGCAAGGAAATGATAACAAACACAAATGAAAACCAAAACTCAAACAGTTGAGTGCAACACTTTTCCTTGAGTGCACATTCTGTGTCTGCTCCATCAGCTGTTAACAATCCATCCTGGTATCCAAGAGGCGGGACAGTTACAGGAAGAAGCAGTGGTGTGGTTGCTTCATAGGCCTTATCTCTAAGCTATGCTCAGCTAATGGCTCTTGTGCTCAGCCTCCATCTCCAAGCGCAGTGCCCAATCAGTCATGCAGGTTTTCCTTTTATGATCTTCCATACATCTTCATAGGCTATCCTCATTTTCATTTTCATTGAAAACAAAAACAGAAGCACCTTCAAACTGAGAAAGTAATGAATGTACATTTATTTTATAAAGCCAACAACAAAAACACATACAAGAGAAGCCTTTGGGATTGTATTATTAGCGTTTTTTAGAACACTGTGCATTCAGAGTTAATGTCAGGAAACGGTGCGTTTAATTAAAATCATGACCTTTCAGTTTTTCCTCATGCTTATGAAGTAGATGTAATGCCAGAACCTGATAAATGGAAAGTATTATGCTGAGTTGAAACCCTGCTCCTTTAACTGTGTAAGCGATTCTCTGAGAACTGTGTCTCATATTAGGAGTTAAAAATCTGATTTATTTTTTAAGACTTTAGCTGCAGTTAGTGGCAGCTGTCTTTATACCACAGAGTTACCATACACTATAGAAGTCTTGAAGATAGGAGTCCTTTCTGCCTCTCTGAAGCTGCAGGATTTGGTGTCATGAAAAATACAGTGCATGTTTCTGGTTTGTACCCTTTCCATGTAACAGGTAATAAGAGATAGTTGTAGACATTTGTTTTTGTAGGAATTTAAAACACAGGTCGCGGAACATGATTACAATTTTTTGATCCTACTACAGAGGGTGAAGTTCTGCTTCAGAGATGAAAGGACAAGAAACGAAACCAAAAAAAAAAAAGACAAACAACAAATCCCAGTCATTTTCAAATCCTTGTGAAAGACAGTATAGCCGGAGCCTGTTTATTCTCCATACTCACTGCATTTTGTATTTCTCAGAAAATGGTTCTGTCCAAAAAGCAGCAGTGCATGATGGGTAACCAATCAGCAGGCTCTCTCAGGATTTTCCCTGTACGTATTGAGGCGCTCTTTGATGTGAGCTGCAGTAAACACAGCCGGTTCGCTCCCAACCAGCGTCTCTGGAGGGATGAGGCTCAGCACAAGAACACTAATGAGCACATTAGAAGGAAGCCATAGAAGGAAAACTGCTACAGTTGTAAATGGGATTGTCTCCTATGTCGTCTATGGCAAGAATACTCTGGCTACAATGTGCAGTTGTGCTGACACGTTTTCATTTTCGCTTAATTGTATGTAAATGAGCATTTGTGTATAGATTCTGCTGAATGTGGGAACCTTGGAGGTTGGATTACATAAACTCTGTCATGAAACGGATCTTACAAATTCGTATTACTGTAAATTAAGAGAGTTCATTTGAATGTAGATGGTATAAATATGATTATGTGTTCCACTGCAGGAGAAAATAATTACAACTGGAGCACTCACCCCTTATTGTATCTAAAACCATTACAGCCCATAAATGTCAAGTTAAAATGTATTAATACGGAAGACAAAAAGCTGGCTCGAGTGCTTTATGAAATTTACTGATAAAGCACATTAAAGCTGCAGCATGGAGTTTTGAGAAACCGTAGACGTGGCCTGAAAATTTGAACAATCACATCAAACAAGTTCTCTGCTTGTTCTCTGCTGCACTACAGCCCCTTCCTTGTAAAGCAGAGATGTGGCTAACTCTGGATTGGTTTTGAATCCTTCCAGAACACCAAGCTCCCTCCAGCTCTATAAAAACCACTCAGATGTTTGCTGCTTTTATTTTGGGCTCGGTCTACGTCTTTCTTTTCAGCTCGCCTGTCATTACGGGTCTTCTTTTGTCCACCTGTCTTGGTTTTCTGAGCAGGTGCCACTTGAGAAATTAGTAGTTTAAAAGAAGCAAACACATTTTCCAAAGTCAGTCAAGAAATTGGCAGTCTCTTATCAAGGATTTTGTGTTTATGCTTTTCCAAGGTAGTTAATAATAAAAAAGAAGTTATTCATTAGCATGTCATTTATGGTGCTTCTCTGTTCTAAACAATATCGATACTTTTTATTCAGATGTTGGAGAATAAATACCATGCATAGCAGCATTTGTGACTTTTCTTAGAACCCAGTCAGTAGAGGAAATTGCCTCGAAAAATACCTTGGTCTATTTGGTGAAGAAAATTGCTGCACCAGCCTGTGCTTTGTCTCCTTGATAACCAACCATTGTACTGGCAAATGGCTGGTATCAGACATTTCAAACTATTAGAATACCTTGTTGCAGACTCATCACCACAATGCCCAGCTGTGTGGTTATACATACTGTGTGCACTCTTTAAGCTGTAAATAGTCTATCCCAATGGTTCTTCGCTGACACTTTCAAATATTAGTACAGCAGGGCTGCATATTTGTAATTTGATTTTCTTCCTTCATAAAGACAAACTCCCTCCAGTCCCACTTAAAAACAACAACAACAACAACAACAAAAAACAGCAATAATATTGGCTCCATTTGATTTAAGTCGATTGTGACTTCCAGTCATTAGTGTCAGAAGTGCTACATAAACGTTAGTTAGCTTTTTATTTACGTTGCAAATCTCTGATACAGACATTTAACCAGATCACCTTTAAAGGTTGTCAATTTGTCACCAGTGGTTCTTTAAATGCAGTTTGAAAACTTTAGATATATTCTGTTATCTGTTGGATGACCAAGAACACATCAATAGGAGAAAGCGGTTATGTAATTGACTCCTAAAATCTTCTTTCCACTCTGCTTGTTTTGCGGGTTGTGAAGCTAAAAATAATTAGCACATTGGGTCCCCCACCTGCTGCTAATGATTCAACCACCTTGGAAACAAGGTCACCCTAAATATCAGGGTGATTGGATGGAAGCGTTCCAACCAAAGACTTGGAGCTCATTCCGAAAGATACATTCTCAAAATATGAGTGGAAACAAACAAAAAAAAAAGTAGGGTATATTATGGGACGGGATGTCCCATTAGACGGTCAGTTCTCGAAACCACACACACCTCAAAAGATTTGTAAAATCACACACAGTCAGTTTGATCCCACTGGGACCAGGAACAGGACATACAGCTTTAGTCAACCTGCTGTTTCCTTTAACAGTTTGTAAATGATGCAATCCAAGGTGCTCTGACATAGAGAGCAGTTCGGTTTTCTAATAGAGAGGTGATGAAAGTGAATAGCTTCTTCCAGATCTTTGAGGTGTGAGGCTTCACCTTGGAAATGATTCTGCGCTTGCAAAAGCTTTTCTTGACACCTGCTTATCTGACATAAAAGAACTGCCAAAAATCAAACCCAACATTTTTTTTATAGCAGAGCAGCTAAAAAGGGCTGAAGGGCCAAAAAGAAGTGATGCTTAACAATCCAGACCTTCCATCTTGAATTTTTCATGAGAAAAGATACGGGCATACTTTTGACACATGCTGCAAAGTGCAGCGCTGCATGTGACTGCAGAAACAGAAAACATTTTTTTAGAGCAGTTCGATTGGCTGTACAGGTGCGCCTCAAAGGAATGCACTCTTACTCTGTTGCTTGATGAATTAACGCATAATTAAGTGATTTGGTGTAAAAGAAATATAGCAAAATTGTAGAAGATACTATAAGTAGTAATTCAAAGCAAATAATGCCCTGATAAGTGACCTACAAGTATCCGTCGAATCTGCGATCGCCTGGTTGTAGATTTCTCCAAAAGTACAGAGAGAATCGGCGATCTGGATTGCCTTTGTGCTTCGGGGAAAGTGAAAGACGTGAAAATGATTTCAAAGAGTTGGGGATGAATCACTTTCCCACTGCGGCTGCCATTTATTTGCACTTTTTCACCACCTTTTCCACACATTCTGGCTCATACAGTTTGCTTGAGGCTGGTATTGTGAGGGCTTTATTGTGGAAATAATGGCTAGTAAAAGTGAGGTATAAATAATTTATAAGCAAGGTGCAAGTTTGTTATAATAAGTCAGCTTCAAGACCCATCCTAACGGTACCAAAGACGGAAAGCCTGCTTTCAAGAGCTTGGTACCAGTGCTGGTTTTCCATAGGAAACCAGATGGAGAAGGTTTTCTTTCTGGGATCATCAGGAAATTTTAGCTCCAAAAGTGTAAAATGGAAAAGTTTTATTTATTTATTTATTTATTTTTATTATGTAATTGCTGCACAATATGTACAGTAATTGCCCTTTTTCTAATGGTGGAAGTTTAAAGAATCATTCTGACATTGCTCCTGTTGGACAGGTGCTCATTCAAATGTGCCGGAGCAGCACTTGTTATACAGCAGATTTTCTTCTTTTTTTTTGCATCATTTCTTTGCTGTCACGGTGATGAAATGGAAACCCATAATACATTGACAGCTGGTATTGCTCAAGGACAAACGTATCTAAAGATGACTGGAGTGGACGCAGCCAACAGTGCTAAAAGAGGGGAGGTAATCCTTGAAGGTGTTGGCAGGTTTTTTTGCAAATTTTTGTAAAGTTATTCAGTCCCCACTGTTTGTTTGCAGACTTTGACAAGCAACACCAGACTGTTTTTATTGGAGGATTTCAGCTGGAAGAGTTTTCTTCTGTTTTGCAGGAATTAACAGGGTGCATGTTCGGGGATTGGTTCACTTTTACTGGATGTTGGAAGTGAATAAAATTTTTTCTGCGGTTTTGTAAACTGCATCAAAAAGAAAAGATGAAGTTTTGTAAGGTGTTACAGGAAGACGGCTGAAAGATAGATTTTTTTTTTTCCAAGGTGGTTGAATCATTAACAGTATATATGGGGGTCCCAATGTGCAAATTATTTTTAGTTTCACAGCACACTGCAGGAAAACCAAAGGAGGTAGAAAGCACTTTGGAAAGTTGGAATTCTAATAATCCGGTAGAAACGCCACATAAAAGCTTATTGTCTGAAAGAACAGTATCTTGCAACTAACTAAATTGTAAAATCACATTTTCCATCCCTACAAGGTTTTATATCCAAAATACTCTATACATTTTTGCAAGATTTGGGGCGGTAGTAGTTGTCTCCGGCAGCCTATAGACAGGCTATACCCTAGAGAGGCCAACAATCCATCACAAGGCCGACATTTAGACACACGAGACGCACACACAAGCACACACTCACAATTTAGAAGCTTCAATTAACCTAACATGGATGTTTTTTGGGACTGTGGGAGGAAACCGGAGTAACCACGGTATCCTGGGAAAACCCACACACAAATGGGGGAGCGCAAGCAAGCTTCACACACACAAACAATAAACCTAGCTGAAATTTGAAAGCATGAAGCTCTTAGTTGGGAAGAAACAGTGCTAACCATTTACATTTAGATCAAACATATTTTCACATTGAATTATTTTGGCAGGTAAAATCTGCCTGTATAAAATCATATGGAAGCTTACGACTATTTACCTTAAAGGCTCTATTTATGTAGCCCTTTACAGTCTACAGGGACACATAAAAAGCTATGGTGGCCTGGATTTGCCCCCCAGGTTTTGAGTCTGACACATGTACATTAGTGCAAACATAAGAAATGAGCTTCTTTCATTCAATAAAAGTATAAAAATATAAACATCAGATTTATTACACGTCTGCTTTACCAGGTTTTTACTTGTTATATTTCTTATAATGTGAGCATCGATGTGGCCTGTTTGTTCCTATAGGTAAAAACTGACATTTACTGTATATATTTGTATGAAGGGAGGATGTAAAAACTGCTGGTGCGGTTGGGCTTCCTTCACTTGCAGCAAAAAAAATAAGACGGACCTATCGTATATCATCATGGGTTCCAAGAGTATCGTGTTATCAGCGCCTCCATGACCTTGTTCCAAGCCTCCCCTTCCTGCTCCGGCAACAACATGCGACACATAAATGGCTGCCGTACGTGTGGCACTTTTCATATAAACTGCGCTTGCGTCATCGGAGATCAGCGATCAGGGTCGGCTCTTTGCTCCAGCTTTACTGTTCAATTAGGAGAGGGTGGCATGTTCGTAACGTTTTCGAGCGGATTTAGACCACAGGATCCTCTTCATGACCTTGGCTTACCCTGTCAGTAGACCAAAGGTCATCCATAAAGTGCAAATCCAGTTTTGTCAGAAGACATTAAGCTTTAAACTCTTAGCTCTGACTGAACATTTAGAGGGTTGTCTCTGAATATCTGTTGTGTTGTTTCCCTCATGCGCCACCAGTCACTGCTGCTTTTTAAATGATGGATACAAGGGAGTTTTGAAGGCCGTGACAATTATTGCGAGGGACGTTCTCACCACTGGGACCATTGTGCTCTATTTTCTATTAATAAAGAAGCATCTTGGAATAGCTAACCTTTTGAACATCCCACTCTGGGAATATGTGGAATTAATATTACAGTGTACAATCTGGTGAGTGAAAGCAACGTTTCTTTTTTTTTCTTATCCCCGCAAACTGAAGACCTCTAAATAAAAACACATGTGGCACATAAACATGATGCCTCTCAGAGCTGCTTTCAAATGTATTTTTATGCAACTTCATTTGCCTTAAAGTCAACATTAATGTTCACTTCAGCTTTGTAGGACCTTCTCTCTCTGTCCCTTTGTTCTTAATTGCTCATATAATTTCCTCCTTGTTTTACGGAAACTCTAGAAATATTAGCCATAAATCAATAGTACCAGAAGCCTTTTTAGGCCATAACTTAAAGTGCTGGATTGGATCCACAGATCTCATTTAAATAGTGATTTATCCAAAACGGATCACTGAATCACTTCCAAATGTTGGAATTGATTCTGTTTTGATTTATATCCAAGATAAAAAAAAACTAAAAAGGGTGCAACACTTCAAAGATTTAAAGGTTTCTTTGATTCACAATTTTGAAAAGAAATAATTTAACTCTAGGTGTCAAGTTACACTTGGATGTCTACTCTTCATATTACATACTGGTAAGTTTTTTCATTGGCCAGCAAAACAGCTGTAAAACCAGATGAAATAGTTCACAAACACACATTAAAGGTCAAATCATGTCATCATTGCCTTTTAGCCCAATAACAGGAACGACTAAATTGGGACAACATAGTAAAACATCAAGACGCTCTCTGTCTATGGTTCATTAATAAAAATACCAGTGAGTGAAAGATGGCAGGTGAAGGAATGTTTGTTCAATTCCATATAGGGAAAAGTAGAAGTTTTCTTATGGTTGTTCTCACACTTGGAATGCAATTCAGAGTAACATAAGGGACCTTTCACTTCTCATCTCATTTAAAAAAAACATCTTAAGAGCCGTTGGGCTCTTGGAAAGCCCAAAATGTCAACATTGATTATATGCAAAGATGTATAGATTTTAAGGCTGTTTTATTTATATTCTTTGGTGTTATTTCATCGTTTTTATTTCTGTATTCATTATGTGCTTTTTGCTCCAACCTGGGAATGGAGATGGAAAGTGGCCAAATCTCATGTATCTACATATAAATATAATTTATTAATACATTTTCTCCCATGAAAACCCTGGAATTGTACATAAAAAATATATCTGGAGGCATGATTTTATCCTTTAGAGTTTTAACCCTATCAGTGCGGTGTGTCTGTTGCCCCCTAGAGCAGCGTATATCTCTTTCTGTGTTCCCTCTGATCTCTCATCATCTCTGAGGTCTTACATCAAGAAGTCCCAGATTTATAGATCAATAGCCATAAACAAAACATAGATTGAGCTGGACTCCAAGACAAAGCAAACAGATTTTACAGTTTTCCCTCCCTGTCTCCTCATACAGTTGGTCACAAAAGTCTCAGCTGAAATAAAAAAAAGAAAATAAAAAGGTCATTTTCCAGCGAGAGAGCAACACAAAGCCTATCAGGCATGAAATATGTGGCAGATTCACACAAAATGAAAGACAATTACCAGAATATGACTTGTGAATAAAAGTGTGTTTAGAAAGGTGTGACTGGGTGCACAAAGTAAATGGATGAACAGAGAATTTGTGTGTAATCCAATTGTAGTGGCGCGGCATTGGGCATAATACCAGTCAATCCCATTTTCAATGCTTGGTTACGTGGTGCAAAAAGTGCTTGAGAGTGATCATTTCTGTGCATCTGTGCATGCGCGTGCATGCGTGTGTGTGTGTGTGTGTGTGTGTGTGTGCGGAGGGATATAAATGCGTGTCCCTTTGTGGTTTTTTTTTATTCACACTCATTAGTGTGCAGTCTCACACAGAATATTTATGTTGCTCTGATAACTTGGCTGACAGCTGTGCATATTTCACTGGGTGGAGAACCCTGCATTGCAGTGCTTGCTCATGGCAGCCATGCTCTTCATGAGGGAGCAGTTTAGGGTCAGCCTGGAAGCAGAAAATTACCGACAAATCAGCCGGACTGTCCCTGGTCTGCCTCTTTGCTCGGTCGCATGCAGGTCGAAGCACCGACCGGACTTTGTTTTGCAGCCTTTAAAAACGGAGCGAACCAAGAATAAAACATGGATGTGCTGTTATTTGTGGAAAAACGGTGTAAAACAATTTAGAGCGTTTTAAATTGCCACCATTTTCCTATCTATCTAATCAGGCGCACAGAAACAGTCAAGCTGAGAATACTCATATTAATCGTTTCCTAGCAAATAAAAAGATCCCCAAGCTTTCTATGTCTAGCCCACACAGTTTCATAAATCAGAAACGAATAAATGCCTCCTCCAGTCTGAAGAAAGTGGCCATTTTAGTACACTAGAAGAAATGCTATGGAGCAATTTTTCAAATAAATGTAAAAAAATGAAAACATGCTTCTCTGCTAGCTAGGATTTTAGAAGGAAAAGAAAGTCGGGGAAAAAACATTGTTTCCTTCCAACTCTAATCCTTCCTCTCATTCTCTGTCCCTTCAGCTCTTGCCCCAACACTTCCAAGTGTTCGTTCAGAGGTCTTTAAGTCATGTGTGGAGGATAAGGACCGCGCCTTCTGCCTGAATGATGGAGAATGCTCCATCATTGAAACTGTGGCTGGGGTTCACAGACACTGCAGGTAAGTGAGATTTGTGTTGATGTGCCGTTTTTCATTCTATTAGGATCCTCCTTTTACCCTCCATTTCATAACCCCGGTTATGAAGCTGCAATGATTTAAACATTTTGGCGATTTAAAATGAGTTGGATTTCTTCTAAAAGAATTTAAACTGGCTGAAGTAGGAATGGTTCATTTTTGCATTGGTTATCACTATCTGAGAGAAAAACAATTATTGTAATAAAAACTGTGATTGATTTTGTTGAAGATACTAAACTAGCTGCTATTTTTTCAAAGAGCATATTACTGTTTCTTAATATGGTGTTACTTGTTACTAATATATTAGAAAATGCTGAAAAGATTAATGTTTGATAATAGAGTATGCAAATATATTAGAGTGGTTTTATAGTTTTATTCATGTTTGTTGCAGTGACATTTTACTACTTTTTCAGTGTAATTTCTTTCAGCATTATGAAAAAAAATTCCTTCATATTGCTCATTCCTAATCATAAAAAACTTTACTTGACACTGTCTTTGTGGATATTCTTCAAAAGAATATATCTATATATGACCTTATTGTTACATTACCAAATCAAGCATTTTCCAGAACATACAGAGTGCAACAGTTCAAAGGGATGAAGAAGAGCAGAGTATTTTTTAGCCTTACTATTATCTGCTTTAAGTTTTGCTCTCTCTCAGCACGAATGAAACACAGACATGTAGAAACATGTAGAAAATGTGGATTTTCTTTCTTGAAGATTTTATTCTTCTTGTCAGCATGATCTGGTAGCCGTTCATACGGTGTGTTGACTGACTGGAAAAATGTCAGATATTTGAGCCTTCGTCCATCTGGTTACCAGTCAGACTCAATGATGTGGAAAACTGACTGGGTCTGACCAGTGAGCAATTTCTTGGAACATTTCTACTTTGGACTTTTTAATTAAGACTTGATTGTTTCCTCTCATACAAACAAAACAAATTAAACTGGAAATTGTTGAGGAAATGAATCTAAATGACTAATTTCTACAATCATCATGAGTCAAATTATTTGATTTGTACAACTCAAAGTATTAAAGGATTTCTGTGCAAAAGGCACACAGGGTCCAAATATGATTTACCCCGTGTTCTTGCTTTGATCTGACAAAAGCTTCAATAATGATAGCAATTTCATGAAATGTCTCTCTCCTCATATCTTAACCTTGGGATAAATGTTGTCGGATATGACCCCTTTAATCTGTGATGCATTTTAATGAAAGGTTTAAAAGAGGAGCTTCTGCAAGACCCCTCTTTGATCATACATTGTATTCTTTCTAAGTTCTTTTCTTTTGCCCAGAGATGCATGTTTGAAATGATGAAAAAGAACAGATTCTATGGTTTTTTTTTCATAAAATTCTATGGATTAGCCTTGCAAACATGCAACAATCTATCAAATAAACAATTACATAACTGTTAAAATAAAAATTTCTGCATATGCCTGGTAGCTTTAGTGATCTTTAGTGATATCTAATTATGTTTTTGCAATCTTTGATTGAAGAAAATGCATTTCTTTATCTGTCTTTGAATAGAAGATGAACTGGATTTTACAGGAGCGAAGGTGAAATGAGTAGCCACAGATAAAATAACATAAGTTTGATAAAATCATTTTAATAAAGGGTGTGCTGATATCCATATATTTGGCAACCCAAAAACAGAGTGGCCCCTTGATGTTGCAGATCTTAATTAGCTTTCAGTACCTGTGGCACAAGGTTAGAGACGAGGTGATGCAAATTTCTGATTCTTCAAACGCTCTCTTGGCAATCTCAGGCTTGTCAAAGCAACTCTCTTAGCAATCGTGGTCTTGTCAAAGCATCTTTGTAGCATTCGGAAAATGAAAATAATTGATGTCCACAAAGGAGGAGAAAGCTATAAGAAGACATAAAAGTGCTTTTAGACAGCTGATAAGGCGTTTTAACAGTAATGCTGGCTGTGAAATTGAGGTGAAGCAGAAGTCATGGCCACAAATGAAGGAAACCTTATATGTGGGGACTGTGAATGAATTTGAAAATAATATTGAGTGCAACTCATTTTAGCCTACTTTATTTCCCATGTAGTTGCTGATAGAGTCTCATTCATCCAGCTATTTATGGCCTATTAAGGTTAGCAAAATATGAATTCTTGGTAGTGAAATTTATCACGGGGGCTAATAATTGCAAATATTCAAACAAGGCTCTTGACTACAGCTGTGTTGATAACTACCAGATATAGTACAATAATTACCTGCTAAAATGGTTCCCTGTTTCGTAAATAACACCATAAATTTAAAAAAAGGAAACCTTGGGAATGACTGCTGTGAAATTGTTCAAATCCCCTGCACTACATGGAGCATGAGCTGAACGCTGCAACGTGCAGCAGGCTGATGCTGTCCGAAAAGATTTACTGCATTTTACCAACATGCTGAAAATTATGCAGCACAGCATAGAAAAATGTTTGCTCATGCTTCTGCTCATTAAAATAACTGGAACTAATTTTACTCTTGATTGTGCACATAGATGATTTAAATTATGAATTTACCACTAAGGCGAAGAATACAATCAGATAGATACCAACATATTCATAAAGCATTGAGATTCCATGGATAAGGGTTACAGGTTTTTACAGCCCAGAGAGTCAAAGTTGCCAACCTCTTTACAGTTGTCAATCTGATCAAATCTGAGGTTAGACTTCAGGATATATTTGAGGAAAAAAAAAACTGCATTTAAAGTATTTTTACTTTCTAAAGTTGGAGGTACTGACCATGCAGAAGTATATTGGCTGCAATATTAAAGAGATGTGTCAGCTCTAATTTTATGCTTTTCAGAATTCACATCATATTTTATTAACTTCGCTTTTTCACAGTTTCAGAAATGTTGATCGCAGGTTACCTAAAACTTTGGACCAGCACTCGGTTTGTGTGCTGCTGTTGCACCTTCTCTAGATGAATATAATTAAAAGAAATATAGAAAATGGTTATAAAATGATACATAAAAAACATATTTAAAGACAGTAAAGAATACTTTTAAGCAATGCAGGTATGATTATATTACATTTTCTAAAAAAAATAAAGCAAGTACTTTCAATATTTCCTTTTTAACATATTTTCACTTGCCTGGTTGTTGTTTCAGTAAAATGCACTGTGGAGATCAGCACTGAAATGTCTCTATCGCTTTGACAACACATGATCAGACATGTTCTCCTGAGAGAAAGTTATGTGATTGGTAGTGAATAATAATAAATTGCCTCATTAGCACCTGTACTTGGATTAGCAAAGCTTACATCTCCTTCTGCTAAATAAGTGATAACAAAAAAGAGAGAAAAAACAGATCTGTGTCATGTAGGGGATGAAACATAAGCATGAGACAATATTCTGAAAGAGAATTGAATATGAAAAAAAAATCAAACAAGCCAAGTATTGTGGTCTTATTCACATACACAGTTTATTATTTATCACTGTTTAAACAGATAATTTATTATTTAGTGTACAAAAACATTATACTGTACATTAAAACAAAACCCTTCTATTGTTTTCTCTGATGTTTTTTGATCCCATTCCAGCTTTGTAAACTTAAGCTGATCACATTTGCTATGGACTGAAATGTATCACCTGTGCAAGAGCCTCAGAAAACCATGAAGACTTGAAACAATCATTACTCTGGGCTATAATTAGTGGGAGTTGAATGATTGAATATTGGGCTCAGGAGAGACTTGGAGACCTAACCTAGAGACACTGTCTGCCAGTTTTCCTGCAGTTGAGTGCCTGTTGTGTGAAAGAATGATTACAGGGTTGTAGGTACTTTTGCTGAAAGGTTGCTTCTTTTTCCTGACATAAGTTCACCCACTAAATCGGAGGAATATAATCGTTTAACTCAAAAATCACTGCCGTGTGGATGTTGTTTAACGACATTGGTGCAATGAGTAAAGCGTGAACTCTGAGAACTTTTACTATCAAAATCTTTTACCACGAAAAGAAAACATTTAACTAAAGAAATTCTGTTGAGCCGTTTCAAACATTTTTGAATCAGATTCCATGAATTATCTTTGAAATTATCTAGAGGGTTTAGCAGGGAAGATGGTTGACAGAATCACACCTAGCAACGGGGTCAACCACACCTCACTAAGATGGGAATTTAATCGTCTCTTAGCTCAGAGTTGCTCTCAACGGTTGACTGAATAACTCTTAAGCTGGGACTCCCTGGCAGGGATTTTTAGGCTGAAGTAGGTTATTATTCAGAGAACTGTTGAGAAAGCGGAATACTAGGTAATACAGGAAGACAATGTGCACACCTAAGTTCAACTGAGAATCTCTGTAGCAGGACTTAATGTTTTCTCTTCATAGACACTCTCCATCCAGACTGACTGAGTTTGAGCTAATTTGCAAAGAATGGGCAAATATTTCAATTTCTATACATGTTCAAAGCAGCGGATGCATCTTCCAAGACTCAAGAAGCTGTCAAGTGACACTATTCAGATTTTTGTTTGTAAAAAGAGTTGCTAACCATCACTTATTTTTCTTTCACCGTGCAATTACGTGCTTCATTTTCTTGGTCTTTCACACAAAATATCACAAAATGAAATTATAGTGTGGGGTTGTATTCTGAAGAGGTTGAACTGTAGCAAGTCTCTGTACACTATACGCTTTCCTCCTTTTTTCAGATTATAAGATGTCAGCATAAGTTGACATCTGCAAGCTATTTTGATTTTGCAAACAGATTGGAAATAATAGTTAAGAAGCTTTTTCTTCCCCTCTCCTCCAATCTTCTCCTGCCCAACCATTTTTTATTTGCCAAAGCTAATAAGGCTTTCAAAAAAAAATAATAATATGAGTTTTGTGTCTGGGCTTTTTGTAAATTCAAGACAGAAGAAGTTAAATAACTTCTGACGTCTGAAAATGACAACATAGCCACATACAGGAGAGGAGTGCAGCATAAATGCCAGTGATATTTTCAGCCTCTAGTAATTAGGGTAAATCAAGCCTTTAATTCAATTTGCAGAGATGTTTACTCTTCTTGATTAGCAACAAGAAAAACTGCTAGCACTCCAAAGCATGTGGCCTGTTAAAGCTAGAGGAAAATAAATATATGCAAAACAGGAGAATAGGAGGCTGTATAAAACTTTTCTAAAATTAAAATTTTAACAAAAAAAATAAATAAATAAACATTCCACATTGTCAGTCTGTTTAAATGTACCTATTAAAATCTATTTCACACCAGTGCTGAAAATGCTTGATTTGTAGCCGTCTAAAAATAAAGAACATGCAGCATCTGAATTACTCAGCATATTTTATACACGAGTCGCCACATACTGTTATAAAACAAAAAAAAGCTCATTTACATTGTAGATGTAGAGTTGTAAGAACTGATCAGTGTCAAGTATGCAAATCTACACATTTTTCACTGCTACTCTGATAAAACGACTTCGTTCCACCGCCGGATTGTTTCATGATGTTCGTCGTCCAGGTAAAGAGAAAACAGGAAACACTGTCAGAGTTTGCCTGTCTTATGGGACCACAGGGGAGATCTGGTGATTAAACTAACAACTACGGCTCTTGGTGAAATGTTTTTCCTTTATTGATATGCTCTACACAGTGTCCCAAACCTAAGTGCAGCAGCTAACAGCTGTGTTTTCGGTGAAACTGTCCTATGATGTTCCAAATTGAAAGAGAAGTTGTTCTTTGTCGTAATTCCCATGTGTCTCCCGTGTTGCAGCAGCTGGTCCGCTGACCCAGATACGGGGCTTTGAAAATATATTTACCCCATACAGATTTCTCCCCTTTTTGTCGCACTTTAATGTTTCAAATCATCAAACCTCCTTTAATGTATGGCAGTGATACCTGAGTAACTAGAAAAGTCAAGGGGAAGCATCTGTTTCAACCAGTTTGATCCAAGAATCATTCCCCAGTTGAATTACGAATTTACTGTGATTTACTACATCTTTTGGAAACCTGGGATCAGTTTTGTTACACACACAGGCCTGGTTAATGCCAGGTTTGTGGAGTTAATAGAAGAGATTTCGAAATGACGATATGAGGTAAGCTAAGCTAGTGAAAGCTTCAAGTCTAAGGAAACTCAAAAACAGACGACAAACTTATTGTCAGCTAGTTATTTAGCAAATAATTGGATGCATCTTTTGTTTCTAGCTGTAAAAAGCATCCAGATACTTGCAGCTGTAACCACAGTGAAATGTGACTCTAGAAAGGTTTGACTCAGGGGACCATTCACACAAATGCAAGCCACATTTTTCAGATTGTATATGCAGTACATAAAATCAAAGTTAAACACACACATAATGAAATTCAGTGAAATGATTGTATTACATAATAAAACCATGACATATTCTACTTGAATAGAACAGTTTTTCCTTCTCTGAAAATCTCTACTGTGACCTTTGTTGTTACAGATTTTTGATATCCTTTTGTTGCTTGTTCTTGTGGCATTTGGTCAAAAACAACCAATCTAACAGCAACAGTCACATTTGACACGATGACGGCTGCATGCAAATGTGCATGTTCCTCTGGCAACATCCTCACGATGCATCTCGCACATATCACATGGTGAAATTGTTTAAGGAAAATGCTTCCTGACTTGCATGAGTATTGTATCAACAACAGTAAACAGCAGCTGCCTTGTGTTGCCAGATGACGCAAGGTGCTGCAAGTTTGCTCTTATCTTGAAACAACTCAATTCTGCCGTCATCTCTCCAAAACATGACGAGAATGTGCATTAATTTGGTCTCTGCATTTATATCCAACAATTTCAATATAATGGCTTTAGAATGATATTCATTGTTATTGATATGCAAACTCATAGTGATAATCGAGACAATAGGAAAATTGTAATGCCAGACGCAGCAGAGCAGAGGGAATTAAACGAAAGGCGTTTTGCATTTTAATGGCTGATTTCAACAGTGACAATTTACCATCTTAATTTCCAAGGATATTTGAACACTTTTTGTTCTAATTTGTGGGAATTATAGATGTAAAAGATTTGATGGCCTGAATTGTGTAATCGCATGGGGAAAAAGAAAGAAAAAAAGATCTGAAATGTTTCAGCTTTAAAATGTTAAAATGGATATTTGGTAATCCTGCTGAAATGGGTGTTGACTTTTGATCAAATGGGAAAAAAATGTTAGAATAATTATAGGTTCAGTTGGTGTCAAATAAAAGTGGAATTAAACTGACAAGCAGAGAAGAGGTATAAAAAGGTTGATGCTATTTATAAAGATAATTACAGAGGAGCAGGTCAGATTTGCCCATGTCTTTATGTATTGCTACTCCTTTGGAAATTAGAACCAATTTAATGGCTTCACTTTTATTCTCCACAGCTTAGATGAAATCACAACCCCTGTGTGTCTTTGTGCTTGCATTAAAAGCCTGGCAAGGAACGGCGGCTCATGTCTCCCATCACCATGGTAACTTCTTCCCTCATTAGTTTGGAACCAGAAGGTGAAAAAAATAGTTGTTGACTCACTTATCATGAGCCTGCTCTGCTGGTATACATCACATGCTCTGTCTTTTGCATCATATTTTACCCATCAGCTCCCATTGATCAAGCATCAAAATAACTGCTACCTAATGGTATCCATAACGGCTGTTGTGAATAATTCATAATGGGATTTGCACATTTGATTGCTTCACCCAGTGCTATGCTAGCTTACAGCGCAGAGAGATATTGGATGATTGATTTTTGCTTTGTGCTTTCTTCCCTCAGACTTCATCTGTGGGAATCGATAACTTTTAGGAACATCTTTTACCAAATAAAAGAAGAACTGGTATTTATTATGCTGTTAAAAAGCATTTGCCACCTTGCAGATATGTGGAGTTTTCATTTAATTGCGACACTTGCTCAAGTCTTAAGTGTTAAGACTACTTGAGTGAACATAAAATAGTTTTGAAATTATATCATTTTGGATGGACAAAAACTTTCCAAACTAACTCATCGCTAAGTGAAAAAGTAACTGCTCATAAAGGTATTAAGTAGTTGTGCTTCAGTTGTTTCCAGCTTTTGCAATAACTGGCAATGAGTCTTTTTTCTCTATTGCTATGGAAGAATTTTGGCCCACAGTCTCTTGCAGAATTTGTATAATTCAGATGCAGGGACAACGTTTCAAGCATGCTAAGCTTGTCAGGTCATAGCATATCATTAAAGCATGTAAGTTGTGACTTTGACTAGGCCTCTTCAAAGCCTTCATTTTGTTATCGTTTCACAGAATAATTTGGGAAGTCACACCAAGATATATTTTTGCATATTATCATATTGCCCTTTCAGTTGAGCAGTGCTGGAAAACAGATTTTGTGTCCAGTATCGTTCCTGTCGTTGAATCATAAACATTATAAACCAACCCTAACCAAGCTTTTGCTCATTTTTTTTTAGATTTTTCTGTGGTATCATTTGTGGATGACTCATTAATGCATTCTTGAAATATCTTGATAGGCCAACTACTCCTAAGAAGATTGTTTTATGTTTTTGACATTTGTGACTAATAGCTCAGACTGTGATTCACTACTTTAGATAAAATGTTGTTTGAGATCGTTTAGCTTAGTTCATGTCAGCAGGTGGACCTTAACGTATTTCTTGATTGGACGGATCAGGTAGCAATCACGTGTGGGTGTTTCTGGCGATATTGAGCTGGATAATCCTGTAAATTTGTTGCCAAAGAACTGTGCATGCTAGTGAAAAATCTATGCACACTTCCTCAAGAATTCAAGGAAAAGCTAGAATGTTTCTGTTAAGGGGAAATGAGTGATTTTCATTGATACCTTACTTCTGGTCTTAAGCCTAGGGATAAGCTAAATGCACTCAAGTCTGTATGTGTCTCTCCATGAGCCTGTTGATGTTGTTTTTTTTCTCCCGGACCCAGGAGACATTGACAGCAGTATTAGGAGAATCTGATGTGACAAATTATATCACATAAATGAAGAGCTCAGCCTCTTAACTTTGCTCTCTTGCTTTCCTTCCTCTCATCTTGATGTGTTGTTATTTATTTCTTTATTTTTCGATAGAGAGCCAGTTCAGCGATTAAATTGTCACTGCAGCATCAGACCTTGACAGGCTGCACTAATCCACGGTGCTGCCGCTCCTCTGCTGATCCTTCCTGCTGGGGAGGACGTTCTCCAGGCTTAAAGCCAATGGTCCATGTCCACCCGCTTTTCCCACCTAGCAGCTGCATGAAAACCACATGGCTGTAAATGTGAGAGCAGAATTACCTTTAGGCTGCAGCCTTTGACAGACTAACACCTGGTCTTAGGCCTCGGCTGAACTTGCACATCCTGTTTGTAATTCAAAGAAGAGAAGCAGCCCAGAAGTTGCTGACTTGAAGCGTCGGCCAGGAGAAACTTGACAGAGACGTACTTCTGTTTAAAATCCTGACTTCCAGAAATGCAAAAAAAACAGCACATCATTATAAATGGAGCGATTTTGATGGAGTGTATTTACTTATCGCAGATTTAAATTTGAGCATTGTATCATTTCCATTCATCCTTTAGCAGTTAGCCTTGCAACAAATCTGAAGAAGCTTTTTAATGAAATGTTGTCAGTCTCATAACGGTTGTGACATGCTTAAAGCTCAGTATCAGGGATACCATCAACTGTTGGAAAGTACAGAAGTACAGATAATCCATCTAATGTGCTTTTATTGCTCCTCTCTAAGTAGCTTCCTGTCTGTATAGCCAGAAAGCAGGGAAATGAGGCATTACAGTGGGGGACAAGATCTTTACTCATTATGGACGAAGGAGGATATGGTTTAAACTTCCTTTCTCTTCTCTCTTGTTTTTGGTCCTGCCTTCTATTAACTCATCTGGGGTTTGGAGTTGTAGTTTATTTAAGCGCTTGGGATGCTAATCAGCTGTTTTGTTTTTTTTTTTGTAAAAAAAAAAGAAGCAAAAAAGAAAGACATCCTCATTAAAACTTCAGTATAAAGTTGTACTTAGATTACAACAGTCTGAAAGTACAGAAGTGAGACCAAAAATTCTTCCAGCTGAACAACATCCAAAATTGGAGGCGGCACTTATCCAAAACAGCCATGCATCCTCCAAAAAATCTAACTCTAAAAAGTCTACAAAAAGAACAAATCGGAAGGTCAGGCAACAAAGTGCCTCTTTATACTTATTAGTCCCGTAACTTAATTTGTCCGCTGAAGGTGCCAATGAAACAAGACGTGTCACCAAGTAATTGGAAGAAAAGTTTTCTGTAGAGGGTCAAAGTGTGTTAGCAAACTTTCAAAGGAGCATATTTTGACCTGTGAATTCAACAACCTAAGAGGAAATGTTTTTTTTATTTTTTGTATTTTTTTACTTGAAACAGCTAAACTGCAACAGCAACTGGAAAAATGCTGCAGTATGTGACATTACATCTCCCACAGGGGACGAAGATCCAGTCTCCTGGGTGATGGTCCTAATTTTAAATCCGGTGTCATCGTTTTATAAAGATTTTAGCATTTATCTCTTTTTCCCTCACCAAGCAAGAAGCAGATATAGATCAGCACAAAAATGAATGAAACATTATATCCAAGGATTTCCCTGAGGATTAATGCAGCACCAATAGTTCCCTCTTCAGACATTGCTTTTTATATACACAGTTTTTACATATTGGCAAAGTGTAAAAACTGTCAAAATGTGATGAATTGCTCTGTATAATTTGTCAAACAAACATGGTCAAAAGAAACTGCAATTCATGGTTTTATATCTTGTAAAACTTTTTTTTTTTAAAGGTGTTAAATTAAAGAATTGTTTTTTCTGTATGAGTGTATGTTTTAAGTCATTTCAACTTACCTTTTTTGTACTATTGCTCCAATTTACTGACATTTACAAATATATGACTATCCACAGCCTTGTTGTTACGACTGGCTCAAGGTCATAACAAAACAGGAGACCATGCAGGGGTTAAAGTGTAGAAAAATGAATATTTATT